>JAJOZX010022753.1:0-12733 GCA_023014485.1 Bathynomus jamesi
GAGTTATATTCGAAGTCAGAGTTATATTCGAAGTCAGTTTTATTTGAAGTTAGAGAGTTCAAGTCAAAGTTAGTTTTTAAGTCGAAGTTAGTTTTCAAGTCCCAAGTTTTCAATGCAGTCAATTGAATTCAACCTTTTTTTGTTGTTCAAGAGAATTTAATTCAACCTTTTTTCTTTGTTTGTAAGACGGAAATTCACTGATTTGTCTTTCCCTTTTCATGCATTGTTATGTATATAAATATATAGTTATGTAATTTATTATTTGTACAAAGGTTGTAACGATTGGATAATTATCGTAATGTATATGAGGAACATGCCGTCCCTCCATTTTGTTTGAACTCTTAATTTTTGTTCTAAGTAGTGTGACAAGCAATCTCTTTTCGTTAAAAAAAAAAAAAAAAAAAAAAAAAAAAGCAAAGTGCTCACGAAAAGATGTAGTTGTCAATTTCAGACTTATACCCCCGCTTAGTCACTCAATTCCCCCGAATGTCGTACTCCAACCTTTGTCTTTTTTATTTTTATTTTAACACCCCCAACCCCAGTTGAACTGTGTCAACCAGAGAAATGGTTCAACCATGGTTAATTCATCTTTGGTACGATGGCTCAATTTATGTTAAGTTGTGTTTTTTTTTTATTTTTAACTCTTTGATGACCATTATACATTTCTTTGAACTTAAAAGTTTGTTTTATTGTGTTTTACAATTAGATATTAGTAACTATAGTCACTTAAATGATCCATTTTTGGGTTAATTTTCCGACAACTAAACGATACCTGTAATTTAGAATTTTATAATAATAATAATAATAATAATAATGACAATAATTGATTTATGTTTTTTAATTTGTATTTTAATTTTATTTTGTTCAATTAATCGTGAGTAACTGTCCTTAAATTGTTATTGTACCATTTGTAAGGTATCAAACGAAAATTATAGTCAAATTGACATACTACTACAGTATATGGTTATGAATTTTAGTAGTCGAATTTAAATCTGTCTCGAAATTATCAGATACACACTTTGTACCCAACAAACATAAATACACACTAGACCACAGGTCTATACATCATCCATTACGTAATTCTATTTTTACCTACACTAGTCAATAAAAATTAGCTTATAGATTGTACGATTTATATTTTTCCCTTTTTCCTAGTCATTATGAATGTAATTTTCCCCACAGAAAAAAAAAAAAAATTCTAATTTTTTTTTAACCATATCCTTGTTTGTCTAACTTAATTGTTTATCTAAATTAAAATATTAATCTTTGAATTCTTTTATATTATATAATAACTCACTTGTTCTGTATAAAACTTGTAATGTAAAGAAAAGTTCGTCACCTAACTTGAATTAGTTAGGATGTTATTTTCTCATTTGTATTGTATTAATGGTACCCTATTAAATTATTGTATAAATATCATTTTTAAAAGGGGAGAGTAATGTAAAAAGTGAACAATGAACAATTCCTACACCATCATTATATGAATTCATTGTCCATTTTTACATAAGAAACCAAAAATCACATAAGCGAGTTTTGGATAGAATTTCGATTTGTACGTCTTTATTCATTCCTGTATTTTCTAATTCATCTTTCTAATAATGACTTATACACTATGACGTCACAAAATAACTTTATTCTCTTTACGTTCCCACTCTGTCTCTAATTCGTTCTTGTAAATCTTCCTAACAATGATTTGTACTATACGTAAAAATTCAATAACTATGACGTCACATTTTCCCGTCATTTATTTCCCTAAGGACTAAACACTCTATAGAAGTCATTATTTATATGTTATGTAGCATAAACATTATTATTGAACCATACTCATTCTTACATTCATGTTCTTTCTTGACCGCTATCCTTTATTAATTTATTACTTATTCATTCATCTACCTATTGTCTACTTTTGCCTATCAACTTATCAGTCTATGTTTACTCGTGTCAATCATGAAATGCAAAACTTTCGCAGTTCGTTCGAGAACGCGAAAAAACGTTCTCGTATTATTTTTTCATTTTTATTTTAATTATATGACTCCCGAAATGAACTAAAAAATGCTGAGGTTAAGTGATCGAAATTCTCTCATCACAGCAGAATTCGAACGCTCAAAGTTAAAAAGTCTCCTTTCCCTCTGATTCGTATTTATAACATTATCATGCGTTATGTTATATTATGTGTGTTATGTGCCCATGTACTTTGTATTATATTTCTAACATCTTAATTGTCTATATATAAAAACACTGTAATTAATAATAACTTGTAATGTACTTCAGTGAAACTGTAATTAAATGTAATGATTTAATTTATCATGTAAGAATGTACTTCAAAATGGAAGTGTAATTAAAAACAAGTGAATATGAATTAATTGGTAATTGTAATCCATAATTGTAATCGTAATTGTAATGAACCAAAATTAATACGTACTCAGTCATGTACTCAAAATTGTGCTTATGTGCTATTACGAAATGATATTGCCGTCAAAAATGTAGAATCGGCGATACTGTTGTTCTTTTTTATTATATTTTTTTTTATTGTTTTTAGTTGAAATCTTTCAAAAACATCTGATTATGTGTTTAAAAAGGGGGGAAACTTAACCTTCGATTGTCTCCCCCAAACATTTAGGCTATATTATACTGTACTTGTAAAATTACTTCACTTCATCGTTGTACTTCAGATTAGCACTTCATCATTGTACTTCAGATTAGCACCTCATTAGGAGGGGGCAGAGGCCCTTGCCTCCTTAATATTTTTAGATTCCGGCCTGAGCCATGGTCGAAAGAGGTCGAACCTCTACCCTTGTAAATTCAGAGCAATACCTGTAATTTTAAGAAGTAAACCACAGTAAAAGAAGTTTTTATCTTTTTCCTTCGAGCCGTGCTCTCTTCAGGAACTCAGTCAGTAAGTCGACAAGTTATAAAAGAAAAGTCGATAATTTTAGTATAAGAGAAAGGATCAGAGAATCATTGAAAGAAAAGAATTAACAGAGTGGCGACCCACCATTTAGGCGACCGAAAAGAATTATAGAAAAGTCTAAAGAAGAAAACATCCGTTGCCGCCCTCCTAACCAGAACTCCCCCGTCGAATCCGAACCGACTCAGGGCCATAAAGGGGGGGTTAACAAGTTGGCGACCCTGCCAGGATCTTAACAGATTTTAAGAAGATGTTTAACAAGAAGATGTTTAACAAGTGGCCACTCTTTGGCCAAGAATAGAAATTACCCTGCATCAGGATAAAACCAGTCGATCGGCGTGTCACGACTTCTAGTTCGTAACATCCACCCTTGAACCGGTGCGTCACGACTCCAAGTTTCTTCACGCCTAGTTTTCATCCGGAACAAGTAGCCAGCAAGACGTCTTCAGGACACGTCTCAAGGATTTCCCCATAGAAAATTTTGTTAAGTACATTTTGTTTTTTTAAGAAATTTATAAACATTTGAAAAGTCACTATTATTAACAGTTAATAATAAGTATCAAGTTAGAATTTAACACAAAACACAGTGAACACTTCAGACACCAGTGATACACTATTTTTTTAGTGAAACAGTATGTAATAGAGTTAATTGTAACAGAGTTAATTGTAACAGAGTTAATTGTAACAGAGTTAATTTCAAAGAGAGTTAACTTCAAGAGAGTTATTTTCAGAGTTATTTCACTGTTATATTCAGTATAGAATAATTTTTATTTTATGTACCAAACAATAATACCAGAGTGATATGTTGTTTACTTTTTATTTTTGTTTGCAAATTTTTTTCATTACTGATTGAATTGACTTGCAAATTAAGAAAAGAGAGAGTTTAGAGAGAGTTTAGAGAGAGTTTATAGAGTTATAGAGTTACTTGAAGCAGTTTCAAGTTAGACAGTTTAAGTTTCAAGATACTTGACAAGCGTTCAGTTAGTTTCAGAATACTGACAAGCGTTCAAGTAGTTTCAGAATACTGACAAGCGTTCAGTTAGTTTCAGAATACTTGACAAGCGTTCAGTTAGTTTCAGAATACTTGACAAGCGTTCAAGTTTAGTTCAGAATACTTGACAAGCGTTCAAGTTAGTTTCAGAATACTTGACAAGCGTTCAAGTTAGTTTCAGAATACTTGACAAGCGTTCAAGTTAGTTTCAGAATACTTGACAGCGTTCAAGTAGTTTCAGAATACTTGACAAGCGTTCAAGTAGGTCAGAATACTTGACAGAGTCAAGTCAGAGTTTATTCGAAGTCAGAGTTTATTCGAAGTCAGAGTTATATTCGAAGTCAGAGTATATTCGAAGTCAGAGTTATATTCGAAGTCAGAGAGTTATATTCGAAGTCAGAGTATATTCGAAGTCAGAGTTTTCAATGCAGTCAATTGAATTCAACCTTTTTTTGTTGTTCAAGAGAATTTAATTCAACCTTTTTTCTTTGTTTGTAAGACGGAAATTCACTGATTTGTCTTTCCCTTTTCATGCATTGTTATGTATATAAATATATAGTTATGTAATTTATTATTTGTACAAAGGTTGTAACGATTTGGATAATTATCGTAATGTATATGAGGAACATGCCGTCCCTCCATTTTGTTTGAACTCTTAATTTTTGTTCTAAGTAGTGTGACAAGCAATCTCTTTTCGTAAAAAAAAAAAAAAAAAAAAAAAAAAAAAAAAGCAAAGTGCTCACGAAAAGATGTAGTTGTCAATTTCAGACTTATACCCCCCGCTTAGTCACTCAATTCCCCCGAATGTCGTACTCCAACCTTTGTCTTTTTTTTATTTTTATTTTAACACCCCCAACCCCAGTTGAACTGTGTCAACCAGAGAAATGGTTCAACCATGGTTAATTCATCTTTGGTACGATGGCTCAATTTATGTTAAGTTGTGTTTTTTTTTATTTTTAACTCTTTGATGACCATTATACATTTCTTTGAACTTAAAAGTTTGTTTTATTGTGTTTTACAATTAGATATTAGTAACTATAGTCACTTAAATGATCCATTTTTGGGTTAATTTTCCGACAACTAAACGATACCTGTAATTTAGAATTTTATAATAATAATAATAATATATAATGACAATAATTGATTTATGTTTTTAATTTGTATTTTAATTTTATTTGTTCAATTAATCGTGAGTAACTGTCCTTAAATTGTTATTGTACCATTTGTAAGGTATCAAACGAAAATTATAGTCAAATTGACATACTACTACAGTATATGGTTATGAATTTTAGTAGTCGAATTTAAATCTGTCTCGAAATTATCAGATACACTTTGTACCCAACAAACATAAATACACACTAGACCACAGGTCTATACATCATCCATTACGTAATTCTATTTTTACCTACACTAGTCAATAAAAATTAGCTTATAGATTGTACGATTTATATTTTCCCTTTTTCCTAGTCATTATGAATGTAATTTTCCCACAGAAAAAAAAAAAAATTCTAATTTTTTTTTAACCATATCCTTGTTTGTCTAACTTAATTGTTTATCTAAATTAAAATATTAATCTTTGAATTCTTTTATATTATATAATAACTCACTTGTTCTGTATAAAACTTGTAATGTAAAGAAAAGTTCGTCACCTAACTTGAATTAGTTAGGATGTTATTTCTCATTTGTATTGTATTAATGGTACCCTATTAAATTATTGTATAAATATCATTTTTAAAAGGGGAGAGTAATGTAAAAAGTGAACAATGAACAATTCCTACACCATCATTATATGAATTCATTGTCCATTTTACATAAGAAACCAAAAATCACATAAGCGAGTTTTGGATAGAATTTCGATTTGTACGTCTTTATTCATTCCTGTATTTTTCTAATTCATCTTTCTAATAATGACTTATACACTATGACGTCACAAAATAACTTTATTCTCTTTACGCGTTCCCACTCTGTCTCTAATTCGTTCTTGTAAATCTTCCTAACAATGATTTGTACTATACGTAAAAATTCAATAACTATGACGTCACATTTTCCCGTCATTTAT
This sequence comes from Bathynomus jamesi, assembly GCA_023014485.1. Taxonomy (NCBI): domain Eukaryota; kingdom Metazoa; phylum Arthropoda; class Malacostraca; order Isopoda; family Cirolanidae; genus Bathynomus; species Bathynomus jamesi. The sequence continues at coordinate 5,959 of JAJOZX010022753.1, forward strand.
TTCCCTAAGGACTAAACACTCTATAGAAGTCATTATTATATGTTTGTAGCATAAACATTATTATTGAAACCATACTCATTCTTACATTCATGTTCTTTCTTGACCGCTATCCTTTATTAATTTTATTACTTATTCATTCATCTACCTATTGTCTACTTTTGCCCTATCAACTTATCAGTCTATGTTTACTCGTGTCAATCATGAAATGCTAAACTTTCGCAGTTCGTTCGAGAACGCGAAAAAACGTTCTCGTATTATTTTTTTCATTTTTATTTTTAATTATATGACCTCCGAAATGAACTCAAAAAATGCTGAGGTTAAGTGATCGAAATTCCTCTCATCACAGCAGAATTCGAACGCTCAAAGTTAAAAAGTCTCCTTCCCTCTGATTCGTATTTATAACATTATCATGCGTTATGTTATATATATGTGTGTTATGTGCCCATGTACTTTGTATTATATTTCTAACATCTTAATTGTCTATATATAAAAACACTGTAATTAATAATAACTTGTAATGTACTTCAGTGAAACTGTAATTAAATGTAATGATTAATTTTATCATGTAAGAATGTACTTCAAAATGGAAGTGTAATTAAACAACAAGTGAATATGAATTAATTGGTAATTGTAATCCATAATTGTAATCGTAATTGTAATGAACCAAAATTAATACGTACTCAGTCATGTACTCAAAATTGTGCTTATGTGCATACGAAATGATATTGCCGTCAAAAATGTAGAATCGGCGATACTGTTGTTTCTTTTTATTTATATTTTTTTTTATTGTTTTAGTTGAAATCTTTCAAAAACATCTGATTATGTGTTTAAAAAGGGGGGAAACTTAACCTTCGATTGTCTCCCCCAAACATTAGGCTATATTATACTGTACTTGTAAAATTACTTCACTTCATCGTTGTACTTCAGATTAGCACTTCATCATTGTACTTCAGATTAGCACCTCATTAGGAGGGGCAGAGGCCCCTTGCCTCCTTAATATTTTTAGATTCCGGCCTGAGCCATGGTCGAAAGAGGTCGAACCTCTACCCTTGTAAATTCAGAGCAATACCTGTAATTTTAAGAAGTAAACCACAGTAAAAGAAGTTTTTATCTTTTTCCTTCGAGCCGTGCTCTCTTCAGGAACTCAGTCAGTAAGTCGACAAGTTATAAAAGAAAAGTCGATAATTTTAGTATAAGAGAAAGGATCAGAGAATCATTGAAAGAAAAGAATTAACAGAGTGGCGACCCACCATTTAAGGCGAACCGAAAAGAATTATAGAAAAGTATAAAGAAGAAACATCCGTTGCGCCTCCTAACCAGAACTCCCCCCGTCGAATCCGAACCGAATCAGGGCCATAAAGGGGGGGTTAACAAGTTTGGCGACCCTGCCAGGATCTTAACAGATTTTTAAGAAGATGTTTAACAAGAAGATGTTTAACAAGAAGATGTTTAACAAGAAGATGTTTAAAAACAAGTGGCCACTCTTTGGCCAAGAATAGAAATTACCCTGCATCAGGATAAAACCAGTCGACCGGCGTGTCACGACTTCTAGTTCGTAACATCCACCCTTGAACCGGTGCGTCACGACTCCAAGTTCTTCACGCCTAGTTTTCATCCAGGAACAAGTACCAGCAAGACGTCTTCAGGACACGTCTCAAGGATTTCCCCATAGAAAATTTTGTTAAGTACATTTTGTTTTTTAAGAAAATTTTAAAACATTTGAAAAGTCACTATTATTAACAGTTAATAATAAGTATCAAGTTAGAATTTAACACAAAAACACAGTGAACACTTCAGACACCAGTGATACACTATTTTTTTAGTGAAACAGTAATTGTAATAGAGTTAATTGTAACAGAGTTAATTGTGACAGAGTTAATTGTAAACAGAGTTAATTTCAAAGAGAGTTAATTTCAAGAGAGTTATTTTCAGAGTTATTTTCACTGTTATATCAGTATGAATAATTTTATTTTATGTACCAAACATAATAATACAGAGTGAAATGTTGTTTACATTTTTTTTATTTTTGTTTGCAAATTTTTTTTCAATTACTGAATTGATTGACTTGCAATTAAGAAAGAGAGAGTTTAGAGAGAGTTTAGAGAGAGTTTATTAGTAGAGTTATAGAGTTACTTGAAGCAGTTTCAGTTAGACAGTTTAAGTTTCAAGATACTTGACAAGCGTTCAAAGTTAGTTTCAGAATACTTGACAAGCGTTCAAGTTAGTTTCAGAATACTTGACAAGCGTTCAAGTTATTTCAGAATACTTGGACAAGCGTTCAAGTTAGTTTTTTCAGAATACTTGACAAGCGTTCAAGTTAGTTTCAGAATACTTGACAAGCGTTCAAGTTAGTTTCAGAATACTTGACAAGCTTCAAGTTAGTTTCAGAATACTTGACAAGCGTTCAAGTTAGGTTCAGAATACTTGATAGAGTTCAAGTTAGGTTCAGAATACTTGATAGAGTCAAGTCAGAGTTTATTCGAAGTCAGAGTTATATTCGAAGTCAGAGTTATATTCGAAGTCAGAGTTATATTCGAAGTCAGTTTTATTTGAAGTTAGAGAGTTCAAGTCAAAGTTAGTTTTAAGTCGAAGTTAGTTTTCAAGTCCCAAGTTTTCAATGCAGTCAATTGAATTCAACCTTTTTTGTTGTTCAAGAGAATTTAATTCAACCTTTTTTCTTTGTTTGTAAGACGGAAATTCACTGATTTGTCGTTCCCTTTTCATGCATTGTTATGTATATAAATATATAGTTATGTAATTTATTATTTGTACAAAGGTTGTAACGATTTGGATAATTATCGTAATGTATATGAGGAACATGCCGTCCCTCCATTTTGTTTGAACTCTTAATTTTGTTCTAAGTAGTGTGACAAGCAATCTCTTTTCGTTAAAAAAAAAAAAAAAAAAAAAAAAAAAAAAAGCAAAGTGCTCACGAAAAGATGTAGTTGTCAATTTCAGACTTATACCCCCCGCTTAGTCACTCAATTCCCCCGAATGTCGTACTCCAACCTTTGTCTTTTTTTATTTTTATTTTAACACCCCCAACCCCAGTTGAACTGTGTCAACCAGAGAAATGGTTCAACCATGGTTAATTCATCTTTGGTACGATGGCTCAATTTATGTTAAGTTGTGTTTTTTTTTATTTTTAACTCTTTGATGACCATTATACATTTCTTTGAACTTAAAAGTTTGTTTTATTGTGTTTTACAATTAGATATTAGTAACTATAGTCACTTAAATGATCCATTTTTGGGTTAATTTTCCGACAACTAAACGATACCTGTAATTTAGAATTTTATAATAATAATAATAATAATAATAATGACAATAATTGATTTATGTTTTTTAATTTGTATTTTAATTTTATTTTGTTCAATTAATCGTGAGTAACTGTCCTTAAATTGTTATTGTACCATTTGTAAGGTATCAAACGAAAATTATAGTCAAATTGACATACTACTACAGTATATGGTTATGAATTTTAGTAGTCGAATTTAAATCTGTCTCGAAATTATCAGATACACACTTTGTACCCAACAAACATAAATACACACTAGACCACAGGTCTATACATCATCCATTACGTAATTCTATTTTTACCTACACTAGTCAATAAAATTAGCTTATAGATTGTACGATTTATATTTTTCCCTTTTTCCTAGTCATTATGAATGTAATTTTCCCCACAGAAAAAAAAAAATTCTAATTTTTTTTTAACCATATCCTTGTTTGTCTAACTTAATTGTTTATCTAAATTAAAATATTAATCTTTGAATTCTTTTATATTATATAATAACTCACTTGTTCTGTATAAAACTTGTAATGTAAAGAAAAGTTCGTCACCTAACTTGAATTAGTTAGGATGTTATTTTCTCATTTGTATTGTATTAATGGTACCCTATTAAATTATTGTATAAATATCATTTTTAAAAGGGTGAGAGTAATGTAAAAAGTGAACAATGAACAATTCCTACACCATCATTATATGAATTCATTGTCCATTTTTACATAAGAAACCAAAATCACATAAGCGAGTTTTGGATAGAATTTCGATTTGTACGTCTTTATTCATTCCTGTATTTTTCTAATTCATCTTTCTAATAATGACTTATACACTATGACGTCACAAAATAACTTTATTCCTTTACGTTTCCCACTCTGTCTCTAATTCGTTCTTGTAAATCTTCCTAACAATGATTTGTACTATACGTAAAAATTCAATAACTATGACGTCACATTTTCCCGTCATTTATTTCCCTAAGGACTAAACACTCTATAGAAGTCATTATTTATATGTTATGTAGCATAAACATTATTATTGAACCATACTCATTCTTACATTCATGTTCTTTCTTGACCGCTATCCTTTATTAATTTTATTACTTATTCATTCATCTACCTATTGTCTACTTTTGCCCTATCAACTTATCAGTCTATGTTTACTCGTGTCAATCATGAAATGCTAAACTTTCGCAGTTCGTTCGAGAACGCGAAAAAACGTTCTCGTATTATTTTTTTCATTTTTATTTTTAATTATATGACCTCCCGAAATGAACTCAAAAATGCTGAGGTTAAGTGATCGAAATTCCTCTCATCACAGCAGAATTCGAACGCTCAAAGTTAAAAAGTCTCCTTTCCCTCTGATTCGTATTTATAACATTATCATGCGTTATGTTATATTATGTGTTATGTGCCCATGTACATTGTATTATATTTCTAACATCTTAATTGTCTATATATAAAAACACTGTAATTAATAATAACTTGTAATGTACTTCAGTGAAACTGTAATTAAATGTAATGATTTAATTTATCATGTAAGAATGTACTTCAAAATGGAAGTGTAATTAAACAACAAGTGAATATGAATTAATTGGTAATTGTAATCCATAATTGTAATCGTAATTGTAATGAACCAAAATTAATACGTACTCAGTCATGTACTCAAATTGTGCTTATGTGCTATTACGAAATGATATTGCCGTCAAAAATGTAGAATCGGCGATACTGTTGTTCTTTTTATTTATATTTTTTTTTATTGTTTTTAGTTGAAATCTTTCAAAAACATCTGATTATGTGTTTAAAAAGGGGGGAAACTTAACCTTCGATTGTCTCCCCCAAACATTTAGGCTATATTATACTGTACTTGTAAAATTACTTCACTTCATCGTTGTACTTCAGATTAGCACTTCATCATTGTACTTCAGATTAGCACCTCATTAGGAGGGGGCAGAGGCCCCTTACCTCCTTAATATTTTTAGATTCCGGCCTGAGCCATGGTCGAAAGAGGTCGAACCTCTACCCTTGTAAATTCAGAGCAATACCTGTAATTTTTAAGAAGTAAACCACAGTAAAAGAAGTTTTTATCTTTTTCCTTCGAGCCGTGCTCTCTTCAGGAACTCAGTCAGTAAGTCGACAAGTTATAAAAGAAAAGTCGATAATTTTAGTATAAGAGAAAGGATCAGAGAATCATTGAAAGAAAAGAATTAACAGAGTGGCGACCCACCATTTAAGGCGACCGAAAAGAATTATAGAAAAGTATAAAGAAGAAACATCCGTTGCCGCCTCCTAACCAGAACTCCCCCCGTCGAATCCGAACCGACTCAGGGCCATAAAGGGGGGTTAACAAGTTGGCGACCCTGCCAGGATCTTAACAGATTTTAAGAAGATGTTTAACAAGAAGATGTTTAACAAGAAGATGTTTAACAAGAAGATGTTTAACAAGTGGCCACTCTTTGGCCAAGAATAGAAATTACCCTGCATCAGGATAAAACCAGTCGACCGGCGTGTCACGACTTCTAGTTCGTAACATCCACCCTTGAACCGGTGCGTCACGACTCCAAGTTCTTCACGCCTAGTTTTCATCCAGGAACAAGTAGCCAGCAAGACGTCTTCAGGACACGTCAAGGATTTCCCCATAGAAAATTTTGTTAAGTACATTTTGTTTTTTAAGAAATTTATAAACATTTGAAAAGTCACTATTATTAACAGTTAATAATAAGTATCAAGTTAGAATTTAACACAAAACACAGTGAACACTTCAGACACCAGTGATACACTATTTTTTTAGTGAAACAGTAATTGTAATAGAGTTAATTGTAACAGAGTTAATTGTGACAGAGTTAATTGTAACAGAGTTAATTTCAAAGAGAGTTAATTTCAGAGAGTATTTTCAGTTATTTTCACTGTTATATTCAGTATAGAATAATTTTATTTATGTACCAAACATAATAATACAGAGTGAAATGTTGTTTACTTTTTTTATTTTTGTTTGCAAATTTTTTTTCAATTACTGAATTGAATTGACTTGCAAATTAAGAAAAAGAGAGTTTAGAGAGAGTTAGAGAGAGTTTATAGAGTTATAGAGTTACTTGAAGCAGTTTCAAGTTAGACAGTTTAAGTTTCAAGATACTTGACAAGCGTTCAAGTTAGTTTCAGAATACTTGACAAGCGTTCAAGTTAGTTTCAGAATACTTGACAAGCGTTCAAGTTAGTTTCAGAATACTTGACAAGCGTTCAAGTTAGTTTCAGAATACTTGACAAGCGTTCAAGTTAGTTTCAGAATACTTGACAAGCGTTCAAGTTAGTTTCAGAATACTTGACAAGCGTTCAAGTTAGTTTCAGAATACTTGACAAGCGTTCAAGTTAGGTTCAGAATACTTGATAGAGTTCAAGTTAGGTTCAGAATACTTGACAGAGTCAAGTCAGGTTTATTCGAAGTCAGAGTTTATTCGAAGTCAGAGTTTATTCGAAGTCAGAGTTATATTCGAAGTCA
>JAJOZX010022754.1:0-25895 GCA_023014485.1 Bathynomus jamesi
GTTTTATCCTGATGTAGGGTAATTTCTTTCCTGGCCAAAGAGTGGCCACTTGTTAAAATCCTCTTCTTAAAATATTCTTCTTAAAATATTCTTCTAATCCTGGGGCAGGGTCGCCAATTTGTTAACCCCTAAGTCTATGGCCCTGGGGTGGTTCGGATCGACGGGGGTTCTAGTTAGGAGGCAGCAACGGATATTTCTTCTAATCTTGGTAGTAGGGTCTCCAAATGTTTAAACTCTTGGCTACAGACTCGCCAGACTGTTATGCCCTCCTTCTTATATGTGCTTATGGGGTGTCTCGTATCGACGAGGCGTTCTTGTTGTGAGGCCGAAACGGATATTTCTTCTTGATACTTTTCTTCTACAACTTTCTATAATACTCTGATACTTCCTCTGATACTTTCTCTGATACTAAAATTATCGACTTTTCTTTTTAACTTATCGACTTTACTGACTAAATTCTTCTGAAGATAGCCCAACTCGAGGGGGAAAATAAAAAGTTTCTCTTACTCTAATTTACTTCTAAAAATGTACAGGTAGTGCTCTGAATTTACAGGGGTAGAGGTTCGACCTCTTTCGACCATGGCTCAGGCCGGAATCTAAAAATTAAGGAGGCAAGGGGCCTCTGCCCCCTCCTCGCAGCGAGGCTGCTAACAAGGGAGGCTCGTAATGAAGTGCCGTAATGAAGTGCTCTAATGAAGTGACGTTCATTTTACAAATACATGTATAATATAAACCTAAATGTTTGGGGGAAGACAGTTGAAGGTTAAGTTTCCCCCTTTTAAACACATGATCAGATGTTTGAAAGATTCCAAATAAAAAATAAAAAAAATAAAAATAAAACTAATCGTATATTTTTGCCGAGTCTTCATTTGTGAAGACGATATCATTTCGTAATAGTACATAGGTACAATTTAAGTACACCACTGAGCACATTTTCGTTTGGCCTATTACAATTATAATTGCGATTATGGATTACTTCACATTCACTTATTGTTGTTTAATTACACTTCTGTTAAAGTACATTCTTACATTAATTATAAATTAAATCATTACATTTAATTACAGTTTCATTGAAGTACATTACAAGTTATTATTAATTACAGTTTCATTAAAGTACATTACGTTATATTAAATTAAAGTATTACAGTTAATTACAATTAAACAGTTACTATAATTTTGTTTTGTTTTTTACAGTGTTTCATATTAATAGACAATTAAGATGTTAGAAATATAATACAAAGTACATGGGCACATACGGTATGGATTTATATACACTATAATATGTTATAATATGTTATAACATGTTATAAATTTGAAATCAGAGGGACAGGAGGTTCACGTTTTCAGATTTTTGATTTATGCTGATTTGCGAATTGCGTACACTTGCATAAGCGTTTATGAATATTGCGAGGGGTGAACGCACTTGAAAAAAAATAATAAAAAAAAACAATACGAGAACGTATTTGAGCGTTTTCGAACGAATGCAAAAGTTTTGCGTTTCATAGATTGACACGAGTAAAAATGAATATTTAATAAAATTTATATAGGATAATGATCAAGGGAAATTAATGACGGGAAAATGTGACGTATGGATGAATATGGTTGAATAATAATATTTATACTACATAACACCACAACATTATTACTAAAGAATTTACCATACATTGAATACGGAAGATGTCCAAATACTAAGCACATGATTCAGTGTACAAGGTATGGGAAACGTAGAGAGAATTAAGTTATTTTATGACGTCATAGTGTATAAGTCATTATTAGAAAAGATGAATTAGAGAAATACAGTAATGAATAAAGAAGTACAAATCGAAATTCTATCCAAAACTCGCTTAGGCAATTTTGGTTTCTCATGTAAAAATGAATATGGATTATTCATTGTTCATTTTTACAGTGTTCCCCTCTAAAATGATATTAACACATTAATAATACAATTAATACAATACAATTGAGAAAATAACATCTAACGAATTCAAATTAGATGATGACGAATTTTCTTTACATTACAAATTTTTATACAGAACAAGTGAGTTATTATATAATATAAAAAAAATTCAAAGATTAATACTTTAATTTAGACAAACATTTAAGTTAGACAAACAATGATATTGTTAAAATTTTTTACAAAATTTTTATTTTTCTGTGGGAAAAATTACATACATAATGAATAGTAGATAAAAGGGAAAAATATAAATTTTAAAGTTCATGGATTTTTCAAGGCTTCCATGATAGTACAATTGATAAACTAATTTATTGACTATTGCAGGTAAAAATAGAATTACGTAATGGATGATGTATAGACCTGTGGTCTAGTGTGTATTTTGTGTACTAGGTACAAAGTGTGTATCTTACAATTTCGAGGGACAGATTAGCTGATAGGATTGTTCAAGTACTGAATAAATGCATGAGCAAGATATATTAGAAAGCAAAAATGATTAAGATTAAATTACACACCGGTAGTTAGCACTTACGCGCAATGAAATAGTTTATTGTGATATCCAATGATTTTAGCATAAGTTTTGTATATATAGTATATATAGTGTGCATACATGCATTTTTATTGACTGTTGTAGGTACAAATCGAATTACGTTGTGGATGATGTATAGACCTGTGGTCAAGTGTGTATTTATGTTTATTGGGTACAGATTGTAGTGGTGATGATACGTTCAAAAGGAGAAAGGGGATTTATAGTTTAATAGTTGAAGTTATACGGTCGTATGTAGAATATGAGAGTAATTTGTTCATCCCTTGAAGAACTAGCATTAGGGGTCATTGGTGGATTAGGATTGATATATATATAATATATATAAATATATATATATAACACTTTAAGGAACAGATAAAATGACTTTGCATGAGCGAGAATTTATATATAGTAAGCAAATTATGATGTATTATAATGATGATGTTTGCATACGAGTTTTAATGCAAAAGTGACTGGAGGGACGGAACGTAAATGAATTCGAAATGTGTCAAAAGTAATAAAATTCAATTAGGATTATAGATTTTACATAAATTAATCAGTTACACGTATAAGGTAATTAAAAAAAACGAACTTAGAGGACCTTACAATTAATGAAAGTAAATCTAGCGGTATTAAAAATTAAATTTTGAACTTGAAAATGGAATTAAATTCGACTAGTAACATTCCTAGCTATATGAACTATATAACCATTAACATTAACCAGAAGTATCGGTACGATAATTGATTTAAGAAAATTAAGAATACAAATTAAAAATATAAATCAATTATGCATTTCAATGAGCTAAACATAATTTTATAATATTCTAAAAAATATAAAAACACAAACTTAACAAATTGAGGTTATGTTCCATCGTACCAAAGAGGAATTAAACCATGGTTGAACCATTTCTCTGGTTGACACAGTTCAAACTGGGGTTGGGGGCGTTAAAATAAAATAAAATAAAAAAACAAGTTTGGAGTACTACATCGGGGAATTGAGTGACTAAGCGGGGGGTATACAGTACTGGCCAAATTATTAGGAATTTTTTAAAAATTTCATTTTTTGGTATAAAATGTTAAATTAAACCAATTTTAAACGTTCAAAAGTTATTTATTTCTACACAAGAATACATGGTCATTATTTAGCAATAGTTTAGTACTTAGTTTGACCCCCCTTAGCTGCCTTAAGGGCTGCGACACACTTCGGCATGCCATGAATCAATTTTTTGCATAATTCCTTAATACGTGTAGAGTGAAACCAGACTTGAATAAGTCGCTCTATGAGTTGGTGTTTTGTTGTTATCGGCGTTTCATGATTACGTCCTTTAAAATACACCATAAACTTTCGATTGGGTTCATGTCTGGAGAATTTCCAGCCCATTGGAGCAACCGAACACTATTTTCATGACACCGTTTTTTAACCGACTTTGCCGTGTGGCATGGAGCTGAGTCTTGTTGAAAAATCCAACGTTATTACCATACCATTCCCTTATTTGAGGCAGTAGACGTCTTCTTAGTACTTCTATATACTTGACTTGGTTCATATTCCCCTCAACAATGCTGAAAACGACTAGTTCCATGCACAGAAATTGCTCCCCAAACCATGATCTTTTGTGGAAATTTCACCGTTTTCATCAGATACTCAGGCAAAAATTCTTCTCCAGGCCTCCTTCTTACACTTTGAACACGATCGTCAAGCACAACAATCGTTGACTCATCGGAGAACACCACCTGCAATCAAAGAAAGCCCTGTGAAAGAGTCAGTGCATAGCGTATGAAGTACAGCTAAAACGAAGTCCAGTATGACTTGCTGCTTTACAGATATTTTTACTGCAGTTTTATCACGTACTGTAAATACACTTCTATGCATACTGTATTTACTGTATTAACATTCTATTTAATGTTAAATATTATTCTTACCGCTTGGGCGGTAGGCTTTGAAGCCGGCAGTTAGAAGCCTCCTGTTGACTGTTCTACGACTAATATTGATGCCATCAGCCGCTAGACTACTGGAAATGTTTTGCAAGTAGCTCTTCTATTTCTAAGAGACAAAATTGCAATCTGTCTATCAGTTCTTGGAGTCGTTACCCTTTTTCTGCCGCATCTTCCAACCCTTTTGGGGCCTACATTTTCTCCAAATACCATTTTTTTCTTAATACGAAGTACTGACTGTGGTGAAACATGGAGTTTGGCAGCGATTTCCTTTTGTTTAAATGTAGAAGAAGTTAATAAAACCTGTATTTGCCCAATTTTCCGTGGACTCAAGTCATTCTTTCGCCCCATTTTCAAATTCACTTAAAAACTGTAACAAAAATTGCCGAAATTGGGTAAATACACTATTTAAATTAAACGGTAGTTACAATGACACGTAAAAGAAAGAGAAACACACCCGCATCGCACGACAACCAAACGACAACTGACGAACAAACACGCTTCGTTCGACTAAAGAATTATGCAAAATATTGATTCATGGCATGCCGAAGCGTGTCGCAGCCATTATGGCAGCTAAGTGGGTCAAACTAAGTACTAAACTATTGCTAAATAATGACCATGTTCTTGTGTAGAAATAAATAACTTTTCAACGTTTAAAATTGGTTTAATTTAACATTTTATACCAAAAAATGAAATTTTAAAAAAATTCTAATAATTTGGCCAGTACTGTAAGTCTGAAATTGACAATACGTCTTTCGTGAGCACTTTGCTTTAAAAAAAAGATTGCTTTCACACTACTTAAAAATTAAAAGAGTTCAACAAACGGAGGGACGGCATGTTCCTCATATACATTACAATAATTACCAAAATCGTTACAACCTTTGTAAAAACGGTTTTGTTACAAATAATAAATTACATAACTATATATTTATATACGCAACAATGCATGAAAAGAAAAGACAAATCGTCAATTTCCTTCTTACAAACAAGAAAAAAGGTTAAACTAAAGACGCAACCCGGTCAATTCAGGTTGAATTAAATTCTCTTTTTCAACAAAAAAAAGGTTGAATTAAATTCTCTTAAACAAAAAAAAAAGTTGAATTAAATTCTTAAATTACATTTTCTTAAATTAAATTCTCTTAAATTACAAAGAAAAAGTTGAATTCAATTGACTGCATTGAAATGACTTGGGACTTAAACGCTGACATGGAATAAAACTCTGACTTGGAATAAAACTCTCTGACTTGGAATAAAACTCTCTGACTTGGAATAAAACTGACTTGGAATAAAACTCTCTGACTTGGAATAAAAACTCTCTGACTTCGAAAAAACTCTGACTTGAACTCTATCAAGTATTCTGAAACTAACTTGAACTCTATCAAGTATTCTGAAACTAACTTGAACTCTATCAAGTATTCTGAAACTAACTTGAACTCTATCAAGTATTCTGAAACTAACTTGAACTCTATCAAGTATTCTGAAACTAACTTGAACTCTATCAAGTATTCTGAAACTAACTTGAACTCTATCAAGTATCTTGAAACTAACTTGAACTCTATCAAGTATCTTGAAACTAACTTGAACTCTATCAAGTATCTTGAAACTAACTTGAACTCTATCAAGTATCTTGAAACTAACTTGAACTCTATCAATTATCTTGAAACTAACTTGAACTCTATCAAGTATCTTGAAACTGACTTGCAGTTCAACTGCTATCAAGTGAAGATTACTGAAAACGGAAAATGACTGCACTTGATCTCAATCAAGTGGAGACTATTATCCTCTGGACTTTTGAAATACAATCAAGTATCTCTATAACTCTGTAAACTCTCTGTAAACTCTCTGTAAACGCTCTCTTTTTTCTTAATTTGCAAGTCAATTCAATTCAATAATTTGAAAAAAATTGCAAACAAAAATAAAAAATGTAAACAACATTTCACTCTAATGTACGCGAAGGTACTGTACTATTATGTTTGATACATAAATAAATTATTCTATACTGATATAATAGTGAAAATAACTGAAATTAACTCTCTGAAATTAACTTTTCTGAAATTAACTCTTTCTGAAATTAACTCTTTCTGAATTTTAATTGTGACAATAATTCTGCGACAATAATTCTGTGAAAATACTGTTTTCAATAAAAAGAATGTATCACTGGTGTCTGAAGTGTTCACTGTGTTTGTGTTAAATTCTGGCTTGATACTCATTATTAACTGTTAATAATACTGACTTTTCAAATGTTTATAAATTTCTTAAAAAAAACAATTCTGTACTTAACAAAATTTCTACGGGCGAAATCCTCAGAGACGTGTCCTGAAGACGTCTTGCTGGCTACTTCTTCTTGGATGAAAACTAGGCGTGGAGAACTTGGATTCGTGACACACCGGTTCAAGGGTGGATGTTACGAACTAGAAGTCGTGACACGCCGGTCAAATGGTTTTATCCTGATGTAGGTAATTTCTTTCCTGGCCAAAGAGTGGCCACTTGTTAAAATCCTCTTCTTAAAATATTCTTCTTAAAATATTCTTCTAATCCTGGGGCAGGGTCGCCAATTTGTTAACCCCTAAGTCTATGGCCCTGGGGTGGTTCGGATCGACGGGGGTTCTAGTTAGGAGGCAGCAACGGATATTTCTTCTAATCTTGGTAGTAGGGTCTCCAAATGTTTAAACTCTTGGCTACAGACTCGCCAGACTGTTATGCCCTCCTTCTTATATGTGCTTATGGGGTGTCTCGTATCGACGAGGCGTTCTTGTTGTGAGGCCGAAACGGATATTTCTTCTTGATACTTTTCTTCTACAACTTTCTATAATACTCTGATACTCTGATACTTCTCTGATACTAAAATTATCGACTTTTCTTTTATAACTTATCGACTTTACTGACTAAATTCTTCTGAAGATAGCCCAACTCGAGGGGGAAAATAAAAAGTTTCTCTTACTTAATTTACTTCTAAAAATGTACAGGTAGTGCTCTGAATTTACAGGGGTAGAGGTTCGACCTCTTTCGACCATGGCTCAGGCCGGAATCTAAAAATTAAGGAGGCAAGGGGCCTCTGCCCCCTCCTCGCAGCGAGGCTGCTAACAAGGGAGGCTCGTAATGAAGTGCCGTAATGAAGTGCTCTAATGAAGTGACGTTCATTTTACAAATACATGTATAATATAAACCTAAATGTTTGGGGGAAGACAGTTGAAGGTTAAGTTTCCCCCTTTTAAACACATGATCAGATGTTTGAAAGATTCCAAATAAAAATAAAAAAATAAAAATAAAAACTAATCGTATATTTTTGCCGAGTCTTCATTTGTGAAGACGATATCATTTCGTAATAGTACATAGGTACAATTTAAGTACACCACTGAGCACATTTTCGTTTTGGCCTATTACAATTATAATTGCGATTATGGATTACTTCACATTCACTTATTGTTGTTTAATTACACTTCTGTTAAAGTACATTCTTACATTAATTATAAATTAAATCATTACATTTAATTACAGTTTCATTGAAGTACATTACAAGTTATTATTAATTACAGTTTCATTAAAGTACATTACGTTATATTAAATTAAAGTATTACAGTTAATTACAATTAAACAGTTACTATAATTTTGTTTTGTTTTTTACAGTGTTTCATATTAATAGACAATTAAGATGTTAGAAATATAATACAAAGTACATGGGCACATACGGTATGGATTTATATACACTATAATATGTTATAATATGTTATAACATGTTATAAATTTGAAATCAGAGGGACAGGAGGTTTCACGTTTTCAGATTTTTGATTTATGCTGATTTGCGAATTGCGTACACTTGCATAAGCGTTTATGAATATCTTGCGAGGGGTGAACGCACTTGAAAAAAAATAATAAAAAAAACAATACGAGAACGTATTTGAGCGTTTTCGAACGAATGCAAAAGTTTTGCGTTTCATAGATTGACACGAGTAAAAATGAATATTTAATAAAATTTATATAGGATAATGATCAAGGGAAATTAATGACGGGAAAATGTGACGTATGGATGAATATGGTTGAATAATAATATTTATACTACATAACACCACAACATTATTACTAAAGAATTTACCATACATTGAATACGGAAGATGTCCAAATACTAAGCACATGATTCAGTGTACAAGGTATGGGAAACGTAGAGAGAATTAAGTTATTTTATGACGTCATAGTGTATAAGTCATTATTAGAAAAGATGAATTAGAGAAATACAGTAATGAATAAAGAAGTACAAATCGAAATTCTATCCAAAACTCGCTTAGGCAATTTTGGTTTCTCATGTAAAAATGAATATGGATTATTCATTGTTCATTTTTACAGTGTTCCCCCTCTAAAATGATATTAACACATTAATAATACAATTAATACAATACAATTGAGAAAATAACATCTAACGAATTCAAATTAGATGATGACGAATTTTTCTTTACATTACAAATTTTTATACAGAACAAGTGAGTTATTATATAATATAAAAAAAATTCAAAGATTAATACTTTAATTTAGACAAACATTTAAGTTAGACAAACAATGATATTGTTAAAATTTTTTACAAAATTTTTATTTTTCTGTGGGAAAAATTACATACATAATGAATAGTAGATAAAAGGGAAAAATATAAATTTTAAAGTTCATGGATTTTTCAAGGCTTCCATGATAGTACAATTGATAAACTAATTTTATTGACTATTGCAGGTAAAAATAGAATTACGTAATGGATGATGTATAGACCTGTGGTCTAGTGTGTATTTTTGTGTACTAGGTACAAAGTGTGTATCTTACAATTTCGAGGGACAGATTAGCTGATAGGATTGTTCAAGTACCTGAATAAATGCATGAGCAAGATATATTAGAAAGCAAAAATGATTAAGATTAAATTACACACCGGTAGTTAGCACTTACGCGCAATGAAATAGTTTATTGTGATATCCAATGATTTTAGCATAAGTTTTGTATATATAGTATATATAGTGTGCATACATGCATTTTTATTGACTGTTGTAGGTACAAATCGAATTACGTTGTGGATGATGTATAGACCTGTGGTCAAGTGTGTATTTATGTTTATTGGGTACAGATTGTAGTGGTGAGTGATACGTTCAAAAGGAGAAAGGGGATTTATAGTTGAATAGTTGAAGTTATACGTCAGTATGTAGAATATGAGAGTAATTTGTTCATCCCTTGAAGAACTAGATCATTAGGGGTCATTGGTGGATTAGGATATATATATATATATATACATATATATATATATACACTTTAAGGAACAGATAAAATGACTTTGCATGAGCGAGAATTATATATAGTAAGCAATAATTATGATGTATTATAATGATGATGTTTGCATACGAGTTTTAATGCAAAAGTGACTGGAGGGACGGAACGTAAATGAATTCGAATGTGTCAAAAGTAATAAAATTCAATTAGGATTATAGATTTTACATAATTAATCAGTTACACGTATAAGGTAATTAAAAAAAACGAACTTAGAGGACCTTACAATTAATGAAAGTAAATCTAGCGGTATTAAAAATTAAATTTTGAACTTGAAAATGGAATTAAATTCGACTAGTAACATTCCTAGCTATATATGAACTATATAACCATTAACATTAACCAGAAGTATCGGTACGATAATTGATTTAAGAAAATTAAGAATACAAATTAAAAATATAAATCAATTATGCATTTCAATGAGCTAAACATAATTTTATAATATTCTAAAAAATATAAAAACACAACTTAACAAATTGAGGTTATGTTCCATCGTACCAAAGAGGAATTAACCATGGTTGAACCATTTCTCTGGTTGACACAGTTCAACTGGGGTTGGGGGCGTTAAAATAAAATAAAATAAAAAACAAAGTTTGGAGTACTACATTCGGGGGAATTGAGTGACTAAGCGGGGGGTATACTAAGTCTGAAATTGACAATACGTCTTTCGTGAGCACTTTGCTCTTTAAAAAAAAGATTGCTTGTCACACTACTTAAAAATTAAAAGAGTTCAACAAACGGAGGGACGGCATGTTCCTCATATACATTACAATAATTACCAAAATCGTTACAACCTTTGTAAAAACGGTTTTGTTACAAATAATAAATTACATAACTATATATTTATATACGCAACAATGCATGAAAAGAAAAGACAAATCGGTCAATTTCCTTCTTACAAACAAGAAAAAAGGTTAAACTAAAGACGCAACCCGGTCAATTCAGGTTGAATTAAATTCTCTTTTCAACAAAAAAAAAGGTTGAATTAAATTCTCTTAAACAACAAAAAAAAAAGTTTGAATTAAATTCTTAAATTACATTTTCTTAAATTAAATTCTCTTAAATTACAAAGAAAAAGTTGAATTCAATTGACTGCATTGAAATGACTTGGGACTTAAACGCTGACATGGAATAAAACTCTGACTTGGAATAAAACTCTCTGACTTGGAATAAAACTCTCTGACTTGGAATAAAACTGACTTGGAATAAAACTCTCTGACTTGGAATAAAACTCTCTGACTTCGAATAAAACTCTCTGACTTGAACTCTATCAAGTATTCTGAACTAACTTGAACTCTATCAAGTATTCTGAAACTAACTTGAACTCTATCAAGTATTCTGAAACTAACTTGAACTCTATCAAGTATTCTGAAACTAACTTGAACTCTATCAAGTATTCTGAAACTAACTTGAACTCTATCAAGTATTCTGAAACTAACTTGAACTCTATCAAGTATCTTGAAACTAACTTGAACTCTATCAAGTATCTTGAAACTAACTTGAACTCTATCAAGTATCTTGAAACTAACTTGAACTCTATCAAGTATCTTGAAACTAACTTGAACTCTATCAATTATCTTGAAACTAACTTGAACTCTATCAAGTATCTTGAAACTGACTTGCAGTTCAACTGCTATCAAGTGAAGATTAACTGAAAACGGAAAATGACTGCACTTGATCTCAATCAAGTGGAGACTATTATCCTCTGGACTTAGTTGAAATACAATCAAGTATCTCTATAACTCTGTAAACTCTGTAAACTCTCTGTAAACGCTCTCTTTTTTCTTAATTTGCAAGTCAATTCAATTCAATAATTTGAAAAAAATTGCAAACAAAAATAAAAAATGTAAACAACATTTCACTCTAATGTACGCGAAGGTACTGTACTATTATGTTTGATACATAAAATAAAATTATTCTATACTGACTATAATAGTGAAAATAACTGAAATTAACTCTCTGAAATTAACTCTTTCTGAAATTAACTCTTTCTGAAATTAACTATTTCTGAAATTAATTCTTTCTGAATTTTAATTGTGACAATAATTCTGCGACAATAATTCTGTGAAAATACTGTTTTCAATAAAAAGAATGTATCACTGGTGTCTGAAGTGTTCACTGTGTTTTGTGTTAAATTCTGGCTTGATACTCATTATTAACTGTTAATAATACTGACTTTTCAAATGTTTATAAATTTCTTAAAAAAAACAATTCTGTACTTAACAAAATTTCTACGGGCGAAATCCTCAGAGACGTGTCCTGAAGACGTCTTGCTGGCTACTTCTTCTTGGATGAAAACTAGGCGTGGAGAACTTGGAGTCGTGACACACCGGTTCAAGGGTGGATGTTACGAACTAGAAGTCGTGACACGCCGGTCAAATGGTTTTATCCTGATGTAGGGTAATTTCTTTCCTGGCCAAAGAGTGGCCACTTGTTAAAATCCTCTTCTTAAAATATTCTTCTTAAAATATTCTTCTAATCCTGGGGCAGGGTCGCCAATTTGTTAACCCCTAAGTCTATGGCCCTGGGGTGGTTCGGATCGACGGGGGTTCTAGTTAGGAGGCAGCAACGGATATTTCTTCTAATCTTGGTAGTAGGGTCTCCAAATGTTTAAACTCTTGGCTACAGACTCGCCAGACTGTTATGCCCTCCTTCTTATATGTGCTTATGGGGTGTCTCGTATCGACGAGGCGTTCTTGTTGTGAGGCCGAAACGGATATTTCTTCTTGATACTTTTCTTCTACAACTTTCTATAATACTCTGATACTTCCTCTGATACTTTCTCTGATACTAAAATTATCGACTTTTCTTTTATAACTTATCGACTTTACTGACTAAATTCTTCTGAAGATAGCCCAACTCGAGGGGGAAAATAAAAAGTTTCTCTTACTCAATTTACTTCTAAAAATGTACAGGTAGTGCTCTGAATTTACAGGGGTAGAGGTTCGACCTCTTTCGACCATGGCTCAGGCCGGAATCTAAAAATTAAGGAGGCAAGGGGCCTCTGCCCCCTCCTCGCAGCGAGGCTGCTAACAAGGGAGGCTCGTAATGAAGTGCCGTAATGAAGTGCTCTAATGAAGTGACGTTCATTTTACAAATACATGTATAATATAAACCTAAATGTTTGGGGGAAGACAGTTGAAGGTTAAGTTTCCCCCTTTTAAACACATGATCAGATGTTTGAAAGATTCCAAATAAAAATTAAAAAAATAAAAATAAAAACTAATCGTATATTTTTGCCGAGTCTTCATTTGTGAAGACGATATCATTTCGTAATAGTACATAGGTACAATTTAAGTACACCACTGAGCACATTTTCGTTTTGGCCTATTACAATTATAATTGCGATTATGGATTACTTCACATTCACTTATTGTTGTTTAATTACACTTCTGTTAAAGTACATTCTTACATTAATTATAAATTAAATCATTACATTTAATTACAGTTTCATTGAAGTACATTACAAGTTATTATTAATTACAGTTTCATTAAAGTACATTACGTTATATTAAATTAAAGTATTACAGTTAATTACAATTAAACAGTTACTATAATTTTGTTTTGTTTTTTACAGTGTTTCATATTAATAGACAATTAAGATGTTAGAAATATAATACAAAGTACATGGGCACATACGGTATGGATTTATATACACTATAATATGTTATAATATGTTATAACATGTTATAAATTTGAAATCAGAGGGACAGGAGGTTTCACGTTTTCAGATTTTGATTTATGCTGATTTGCGAATTGCGTACACTTGCATAAGTGTTTATGAATATCTTGCGAGGGGTGAACGCACTTGAAAAAAAATAATAAAAAAACAATACGAGAACGTATTTGAGCGTTTTCGAACGAATGCAAAAGTTTTGCGTTTCATAGATTGACACGAGTAAAAATGAATATTTAATAAAATTTATATAGGATAATGATCAAGGGAAATTAATGACGGGAAAATGTGACGTATGGATGAATATGGTTGAATAATAATATTTATACTACATAACACCACAACATTATTACTAAAGAATTTACCATACATTGAATACGGAAGATGTCCAAATACTAAGCACATGATTCAGTGTACAAGGTATGGGAAACGTAGAGAGAATTAAGTTATTTTATGACGTCATAGTGTATAAGTCATTATTAGAAAAGATGAATTAGAGAAATACAGTAATGAATAAAGAAGTACAAATCGAAATTCTATCCAAAACTCGCTTAGGCAATTTTGGTTTCTCATGTAAAAATGAATATGGATTATTCATTGTTCATTTTTACAGTGTTCCCCCTCTAAAATGATATTAACACATTAATAATACAATTAATACAATACAATTGAGAAAATAACATCTAACGAATTCAAATTAGATGATGACGAATTTTTCTTTACATTACAAATTTTTATACAGAACAAGTGAGTTATTATATAATATAAAAAAAATTCAAAGATTAATACTTTAATTTAGACAAACATTTAAGTTAGACAAACAATGATATTGTTAAAATTTTTTACAAAATTTTTATTTTTCTGTGGGAAAAATTACATACATAATGAATAGTAGATAAAAGGGAAAAATATAAATTTTAAAGTTCATGGATTTTTCAAGGCTTCCATGATAGTACAATTGATAAACTAATTTTATTGACTATTGCAGGTAAAAATAGAATTACGTAATGGATGATGTATAGACCTGTGGTCTAGTGTGTATTTTTGTGTACTAGGTACAAAGTGTGTATCTTACAATTTCGAGGGACAGATTAGCTGATAGGATTGTTCAAGTAACTGAATAAATGCATGAGCAAGATATATTAGAAAGCAAAAATGATTAAGATTAAATTACACACCGGTAGTTAGCACTTACGCGCAATGAAATAGTTTATTGTGATATCCAATGATTTTAGCATAAGTTTTGTATATATAGTATATATAGTGTGCATACATGCATTTTTATTGACTGTTGTAGGTACAAATCGAATTACGTAGTGGATGATGTATAGACCTGTGGTCAAGTGTGTATTTATGTTTATTGGGTACAGATTGTAGTGGTGAGTGATACGTTCAAAAGGAGAAAGGGGATTTATAGTTGAATAGTTGAAGTTATACGTCAGTGTGCAGATGTATCTATAAATATTGGTAAGAAGCATCTGTAGATGAGTGAGTCGGTACAATAGTATGTAGAATATGAGAGTAATTTGTTCATCCCTTGAAGAACTAGATCATTAGGGGTCATGGTGGTGGATTAGGATATATATATATATATATATATATATATATATATATATATATATACACTTTAAGGAACAGATAAAATGACTTTGCATGAGCGAGAATTTATATATAGTAAGCAATAATTATGATGTATTATAATGATGATGTTTGCATACGAGTTTTAATGCAAAAGTGACTGGAGGGACGGAACGTAAATGAATTCGAATGTGTCAAAAGTAATAAAATTCAATTAGGATTATAGATTTTACATAATTAATCAGTTACACGTATAAGGTAATTAAAAAAAACGAACTTAGAGGACCTTACAATTAATGAAAGTAAATCTAGCGGTATTAAAAATTAAATTTTGAACTTGAAAATGGAATTAAATTCGACTAGTAACATTCCTAGCTATATATGAACTATATAACCATTAACATTAACCAGAAGTATCGGTACGATAATTGCTTTAAGAAAATTAAGAATACAAATTAAAAATATAAATCAATTATGCATTTCAATGAGCTAAACATAATTTTATAATATTCTAAAAAATATAAAAACACAACTTAACAAATTGAGGTTATGTTCCATCGTACCAAAGAGGAATTAACCATGGTTGAACCATTTCTCTGGTTGACACAGTTCAACTGGGGTTGGGGGCGTTAAAATAAAATAAAATAAAAAAACAAAGTTTGGAGTACTACATTCGGGGGAATTGAGTGACTAAGCGGGGGGTATACAGTACTGGCCAAATTATTAGGAATTTTTTAAAAATTTCATTTTTTGGTATAAAATGTTAAATTAAACCAATTTTAAACGTTCAAAAGTTATTTATTTCTACACAAGAATACATGGTCATTATTTAGCAATAGTTTAGTACTTAGTTTGACCCCCCTTAGCTGCCTTAAGGGCTGCGACACACTTCGGCATGCCATGAATCAATTTTTTGCATAATTCCTTAATACGTGTAGAGTGAAACCAGACTTGAATAAGTCGCTCTATGAGTTGGTGTTTTGTTGTTATCGGCGTTTCATGGATTACGTCCTTTAAAATACACCATAAACTTTCGATTGGGTTCATGTCTGGAGAATTTCCAGCCCATGACACCATTTTTTAACCGACTTTGCCGTGTGGCATGGAGCTGAGTCTTGTTGAAAAATCCAACGTCTATTACCATACCATTCCCTTATTTGAGGCAGTAGACGTCTTCTTAGTACTTCTATATACTTGACTTGGTTCATATTCCCCTCAACAATGCTGAAACGACTAGTTCCATGCACAGAAATTGCTCCCCAAACCATGATCTTTTGTGGAAATTTCACCGTTTTCATCAGATACTCAGGCAAAAATTCTTCTCCAGGCCTCCTTCTTACACTTTGAACACGATCGTCAAGCAACAATCGTTGACTCATCGGAGAACACCACCTGCAATCAAAGAAAGCCCTGTGAAAGAGTCAGTGCATAGCGTATGAAGTACAGCTAAAACGAAGTCCAGTATGACTTGCTGCTTTACAGATATTTTTACTGCAGTTTTATCACGTACTGTAAATACACTTCTATGCATACTGTATTTACTGTATTAACATTCTATTTAATGTTAAATATTATTCTTACCGCTTGGGCGGTAGGCTTTGAAGCCGGCAGTTAGAAGCCTCCTGTTGACTGTTCTACGACTAATATTGATGCCATCAGCCGCTAGACTACTGGAAATGTTTTTGCAAGTAGCTCTTCTATTTCTAAGAGACAAAATTGCAATCTGTCTATCAGTTCTTGGAGTCGTTACCCTTTTTCTGCCGCATCTTCCAACCCTTTTGGGGCCTACATTTTCTCCAAATACCATTTTTTTCTTAATACGAAGTACTGACTGTGGTGAAACATGGAGTTTGGCAGCGATTTCCTTTTGTTTAAATGTAGAAGAAGTTAATAAAACCTGTATTTGCCCAATTTTCCGTGGACTCAAGTCATTCTTTCGCCCCATTTTCAAATTCACTTAAAAACTGTAACAAATAATTGCCGAAATTGGGTAAATACACTATTTAAATTAAACGGTAGTTACAATGACACGTAAAAGAAAGAGAAACACACCCGCATCGCACGACAACCAAACGACAACTGACGAACAAACACGCTTCGTTCGACTAAAGAATTATGCAAAATATTGATTCATGGCATGCCGAAGCGTGTCGCAGCCATTATGGCAGCTAAGGTGGGTCAAACTAAGTACTAAACTATTGCTAAATAATGACCATGTATTCTTGTGTAGAAATAAATAACTTTTCAACGTTTAAAATTGGTTTAATTTAACATTTTATACCAAAAAATGAAATTTTAAAAAAATTCTAATAATTTGGCCAGTACTGTAAGTCTGAAATTGACAATACGTCTTTCGTGAGCACTTTGCTCTTTAAAAAAAAGATTGCTTTTCACACTACTTAAAAATTAAAAGAGTTCAACAAACGGAGGGACGGCATGTTCCTCATATACATTACAATAATTACCAAAATCGTTACAACCTTTGTAAAAACGGTTTTGTTACAAATAATAAATTACATAACTATATATTTATATACGCAACAATGCATGAAAAGAAAAGACAAATCGTTCAATTTCCTTCTTACAAACAAGAAAAAAGGTTAAACTAAAGACGCAACCCGGTCAATTCAGGTTGAATTAAATTCTCTTTTTCAACAAAAAAAAAGGTTGAATTAAATTCTCTTAAACAACAACAAAAAAAAGTTTGAATTAAATTCTTAAATTACATTTTCTTAAATTAAATTCTCTTAAATTACAAAGAAAAAGTTGAATTCAATTGACTGCATTGAAATGACTTGGGACTTAAACGCTGACATGGAATAAAACTCTGACTTGGAATAAAACTCTCTGACTTGGAATAAAACTCTCTGACTTGGAATAAAACTGACTTGGAATAAAACTCTCTGACTTGGAATAAAACTCTCTGACTTCGAATAAAACTCTCTGACTTGAACTCTATCAAGTATTCTGAGACTAACTTGAACTCTATCAAGTATTCTGAAACTAACTTGAACTCTATCAAGTATTCTGAAACTAACTTGAACTCTATCAAGTATTCTGAAACTAACTTGAACTCTATCAAGTATTCTGAAACTAACTTGAACTCTATCAAGTATTCTGAAACTAACTTGAACTCTATCAAGTATCTTGAAACTAACTTGAACTCTATCAAGTATCTTGAAACTAACTTGAACTCTATCAAGTATCTTGAAACTAACTTGAACTCTATCAAGTATCTTGAAACTAACTTGAACTCTATCAATTATCTTGAAACTAACTTGAACTCTATCAAGTATCTTGAAACTGACTTGCAGTTCAACTGCTATCAAGTGAAGATTAACTGAAAACGGAAAATGACTGCACTTGATCTCAATCAAGTGGAGACTATTATCCTCTGGACTTAGTTGAATACAATCAAGTATCTCTATAACTCTGTAAACTCTCTGTAAACTCTCTGTAAACGCTCTCTTTTTTCTTAATTTGCAAGTCAATTCAATTCAATAATTTGAAAAAAATTGCAAACAAAAATAAAAAATGTAAACAACATTTCACTCTAATGTACGCGAAGGTACTGTACTATTATGTTTGATACATAAAATAAAATTATTCTATACTGAATATAATAGTGAAAATAACTGAAATTAACTCTCTGAAATTAACTTTTTCTGAAATTAACTCTTTCTGAAATTAACTCTTTCTGAATTTTAATTGTGACAATAATTCTGCGACAATAATTCTGTGAAAATACTGTTTTCAATAAAAAGAATGTATCACTGGTGTCTGAAGTGTTCACTGTGTATTGTGTTAAATTCTGGCTTGATACTCATTATTAACTGTTAATAATACTGACTTTTCAAATGTTTATAAATTTCTTAAAAAAAACAATTCTGTACTTAACAAAATTTCTACGGGCGAAATCCTCAGAGACGTGTCCTGAAGACGTCTTGCTGGCTACTTCTTCTTGGATGAAAACTAGGCGTGGAGAACTTGGATTCGTGACACACCGGTTCAAGGGTGGATGTTACGAACTAGAAGTCGTGACACGCCGGTCAAATGGTTTTATCCTGATGTAGGGTAATTTCTTTCCTGGCCAAAGAGTGGCCACTTGTTAAAATCCTCTTCTTAAAATATTCTTCTTAAAATATTCTTCTAATCCTGGGGCAGGGTCGCCAATTTGTTAACCCCTAAGTCTATGGCCCTGGGGTGGTTCGGATCGACGGGGGTTCTAGTTAGGAGGCAGCAACGGATATTTCTTCTAATCTTGGTAGTAGGGTCTCCAAATGTTTAAACTCTTGGCTACAGACTCGCCAGACTGTTATGCCCTCCTTCTTATATGTGCTTATGGGGTGTCTCGTATCGACGAGGCGTTCTTGTTGTGAGGCCGAAACGGATATTTCTTCTTGATACTTTTCTTCTACAACTTTCTATAATACTCTGATACTTCCTCTGATACTTTCTCTGATACTAAAATTATCGACTTTTCTTTTATAACTTATCGACTTTACTGACTAAATTCTTCTGAAGATAGCCCAACTCGAGGGGGAAAATAAAAAGTTTCTCTTACTCTAATTTACTTCTAAAAATGTACAGGTAGTGCTCTGAATTTACAGGGGTAGAGGTTCGACCTCTTTCGACCATGGCTCAGGCCGGAATCTAAAAATTAAGGAGGCAAGGGGCCTCTGCCCCCTCCTCGCAGCGAGGCTGCTAACAAGGGAGGCTCGTAATGAAGTGCCGTAATGAAGTGCTCTAATGAAGTGACGTTCATTTTACAAATACATGTATAATATAAACCTAAATGTTTGGGGGAAGACAGTTGAAGGTTAAGTTTCCCCCTTTTAAACACATGATCAGATGTTTGAAAGATTCCAAATAAAAATAAAAAAAATAAAAATAAAAACTAATCGTATATTTTTGCCGAGTCTTCATTTGTGAAGACGATATCATTTCGTAATAGTACATAGGTACAATTTAAGTACACCACTGAGCACATTTTCGTTTTGGCCTATTACAATTATAATTGCGATTATGGATTACTTCACATTCACTTATTGTTGTTTAATTACACTTCTGTTAAAGTACATTCTTACATTAATTATAAATTAAATCATTACATTTAACAGTTTCATTGAAGTACATTACAAGTTATTATTAATTACAGTTTCATTAAAGTACATTACGTTATATTAAATTAAAGTATTACAGTTAATTACAATTAAACAGTTACTATAATTTTGTTTTGTTTTTTACAGTGTTTCATATTAATAGACAATTAAGATGTTAGAAATATAATACAAAGTACATGGGCACATACGGTATGGATTTATATACACTATAATATGTTATAATATGTTATAACATGTTATAAATTTGAAATCAGAGGGACAGGAGGTTTCACGTTTTCAGATTTTGATTTATGCTGATTTGCGAATTGCGTACACTTGCATAAGCGTTTATGAATATCTTGCGAGGGGTGAACGCACTTGAAAAAAAATAATAAAAAAAACAATACGAGAACGTATTTGAGCGTTTTCGAACGAATGCAAAAGTTTTGCGTTTCATAGATTGACACGAGTAAAAATGAATATTTAATAAAATTTATATAGGATAATGATCAAGGGAAATTAATGACGGGAAAATGTGACGTATGGATGAATATGGTTGAATAATAATATTTATACTACATAACACCACAACATTATTACTAAAGAATTTACCATACATTGAATACGGAAGATGTCCAAATACTAAGCACATGATTCAGTGTACAAGGTATGGGAAACGTAGAGAGAATTAAGTTATTTTATGACGTCATAGTGTATAAGTCATTATTAGAAAAGATGAATTAGAGAAATACAGTAATGAATAAAGAAGTACAAATCGAAATTCTATCCAAAACTCGCTTAGGCAATTTTGGTTTCTCATGTAAAAATGAATATGGATTATTCATTGTTCATTTTTACAGTGTTCCCCCTCTAAAATGATATTAACACATTAATAATACAATTAATACAATACAATTGAGAAAATAACATCTAACGAATTCAAATTAGATGATGACGAATTTTTCTTTACATTACAAATTTTTATACAGAACAAGTGAGTTATTATATAATATAAAAAAAATTCAAAGATTAATACTTTAATTTAGACAAACATTTAAGTTAGACAAACAATGATATTGTTAAAATTTTTTACAAAATTTTTATTTTTCTGTGGGAAAAATTACATACATAATGAATAGTAGATAAAAGGGAAAAATATAAATTTTAAAGTTCATGGATTTTTCAAGGCTTCCATGATAGTACAATTGATAAACTAATTTTATTGACTATTGCAGGTAAAAATAGAATTACGTAATGGATGATGTATAGACCTGTGGTCTAGTGTGTATTTTTGTGTACTAGGTACAAAGTGTGTATCTTACAATTTCGAGGGACAGATTAGCTGATAGGATTGTTCAAGTACCTGAATAAATGCATGAGCAAGATATATTAGAAAGCAAAAATGATTAAGATTAAATTACACACCGGTAGTTAGCACTTACGCGCAATGAAATAGTTTATTGTGATATCCAATGATTTTAGCATAAGTTTTGTATATATAGTATATATAGTGTGCATACATGCATTTTTATTGACTGTTGTAGGTACAAATCGAATTACGTTGTGGATGATGTATAGACCTGTGGTCAAGTGTGTATTTATGTTTATTGGGTACAGATTGTAGTGGTGAATGATACGTTCAAAAGGAGAAAGGGGATTTATAGTTTAATAGTTGAAGTTATACGTCAGTATGTAGAATATGAGAGTAATTTGTTCATCCCTTGAAGAACTAGATCATTAGGGGTCATTGGTGGATTAGGATATATATATATATATATATATACATATATATATATATATACACTTTAAGGAACAGATAAAATGACTTTGCATGAGCGAGAATTTATATATAGTAAGCAATAATTATGATGTATTATAATGATGATGTTTGCATACGAGTTTTAATGCAAAAGTGACTGGAGGGACGGAACGTAAATGAATTCGAATGTGTCAAAAGTAATAAAATTCAATTAGGATTATAGATTTTACATAATTAATCAGTTACACGTATAAGGTAATTAAAAAAAACGAACTTAGAGGACCTTACAATTAATGAAAGTAAATCTAGCGGTATTAAAAATTAAATTTTGAACTTGAAAATGGAATTAAATTCGACTAGTAACATTCCTAGCTATATATGAACTATATAACCATTAACATTAACCAGAAGTATCGGTACGATAATTGATTTAAGAAAATTAAGAATACAAATTAAAAATATAAATCAATTATGCATTTCAATGAGCTAAACATAATTTTATAATATTCTAAAAAATATAAAAACACAACTTAACAAATTGAGGTTATGTTCCATCGTACCAAAGAGGAATTAACCATGGTTGAACCATTTCTCTGGTTGACACAGTTCAACTGGGGTTGGGGGCGTTAAAATAAAATAAAAAAAAAAAACAAAGTTTGGAGTACTACATTCGGGGGAATTGAGTGACTAAGCGGGGGTATACAGTACTGGCCAAATTATTAGGAATTTTTAAAAATTTCATTTTTTGGTATAAAATGTTAAATTAAACCAATTTTAAACGTTCAAAAGTTATTTATTTCTACACAAGAATACATGGTCATTATTTAGCAATAGTTTAGTACTTAGTTTGACCCCCCTTAGCTGCCTTAAGGGCTGCGACACACTTCGGCTCGCATGCCAAATCAATTTTTTGCATAATTCCTTAATACGTGTAGAGTGAAACCAGACTTGAATAAGTCGCTCTATGAGTTGGTGTTTTGTTGTTATCGGCGTTTCATGGATTACGTCCTTTAAAATACACCATAAACTTTCGATTGGGTTCATGTCTGGAGAATTTCCAGCCCATTGGAGCAACCGAACACTATTTTCATGACACCGTTTTTTAACCGACTTTGCCGTGTGGCATGGAGCTGAGTCTTGTTGAAAAATCCAACGTCTATTACCATACCATTCCCTTATTTGAGGCAGTAGACGTCTTCTTAGTACTTCTATATACTTGACTTGGTTCATATTCCCCTCAACAATGCTGAAACGACTAGTTCCATGCACAGAAATTGCTCCCCAAACCATGATCTTTTGTGGAAATTTCACCGTTTTCATCAGATACTCAGGCAAAAATTCTTCTCCAGGCCTCCTTCTTACACTTTGAACACGATCGTCAAGCACAACAATCGTTGACTCATCGGAGAACACCACCTGCAATCAAAGAAAGCCCTGTGAAAGAGTCAGTGCATAGCGTATGAAGTACAGCTAAAACGAAGTCCAGTATGACTTGCTGCTTTACAGATATTTTTACTGCAGTTTTATCACGTACTGTAAATACACTTCTATGCATACTGTATTTACTGTATTAACATTCTATTTAATGTTAAATATTATTCTTACCGCTTGGGCGGTAGGCTTTGAAGCCGGCAGTTAGAAGCCTCCTGTTGACTGTTCTACGACTAATATTGATGCCATCAGCCGCTAGACTACTGGAAATGTTTTTGCAAGTAGCTCTTCTATTTCTAAGAGACAAAATTGCAATCTGTCTATCAGTTCTTGGAGTCGTTACCCTTTTTCTGCCGCATCTTCCAACCCTTTTGGGGCCTACATTTTCTCCAAATACCATTTTTTTCTTAATACGAAGTACTGACTGTGGTGAAACATGGAGTTTGGCAGCGATTTCCTTTTGTTTAAATGTAGAAGAAGTTAATAAAACCTGTATTTGCCCAATTTTCCGTGGACTCAAGTCATTCTTTCGCCCCATTTTCAAATTCACTTAAAAACTGTAACAAATAATTGCCGAAATTGGGTAAATACACTATTTAAATTAAACGGTAGTTACAATGACACGTAAAAGAAAGAGAAACACACCCGCATCGCACGACAACCAAACGACAACTGACGAACAAACACGCTTCGTTCGACTAAAGAATTATGCAAAATATTGATTCATGGCATGCCGAAGCGTGTCGCAGCCATTATGGCAGCTAAGGTGGGTCAAACTAAGTACTAAACTATTGCTAAATAATGACCATGTATTCTTGTGTAGAAATAAATAACTTTTCAACGTTTTAAAATTGGTTTAATTTAACATTTTATACCAAAAAATGAAATTTAAAAAAAATTCCTAATAATTTGGCCAGTACTGTAAGTCTGAAATTGACAATACGTCTTTCGTGAGCACTTTGCTCTTTAAAAAAAAGATTGCTTTTCACACTACTTAAAAATTAAAAGAGTTCAACAAACGGAGGGACGGCATGTTCCTCATATACATTACAATAATTACCAAAAATCGTTACAACCTTTGTAAAAACGGTTTTGTTACAAATAATAAATTACATAACTATATATTTATACGCAACAATGCATGAAAAGAAAAGACAAATCGTTCAATTTCCTTCTTACAAACAAGAAAAAAGGTTAAACTAAAGACGCAACCCGGTCAATTCAGGTTGAATTAAATTCTCTTTTTCAACAAAAAAAAAGGTTGAATTAAATTCTCTTAAACAACAAAAAAAAGTTTGAATTAAATTCTTAAATTACATTTTCTTAAATTAAATTCTCTTAAATTACAAAGAAAAAGTTGAATTCAATTGACTGCATTGAAATGACTTGGGACTTAAACGCTGACATGGAATAAAACTCTGACTTGGAATAAAACTCTCTGACTTGGAATAAAACTCTGACTTGGAATAAAACTGACTTGGAATAAAACTCTCTGACTTGGAATAAAACTCTCTGACTTCGAATAAAACTCTCTGACTTGAACTCTATCAAGTA
The DNA here is from genome assembly GCA_023014485.1 of Bathynomus jamesi. Taxonomy (NCBI): domain Eukaryota; kingdom Metazoa; phylum Arthropoda; class Malacostraca; order Isopoda; family Cirolanidae; genus Bathynomus; species Bathynomus jamesi. Next base: position 24,805 of record JAJOZX010022754.1, read on the forward strand.
TTCTGAAACTAACTTGAACTCTATCAAGTATTCTGAAACTAACTTGAACTCTATCAAGTATTCTGAAACTAACTTGAACTCTATCAAGTATTCTGAAACTAACTTGAACTCTATCAAGTATTTGAAACTAACTTGAACTCTATCAAGTATTCTGAAACTAACTTGAACTCTATCAAGTATCTTGAAACTAACTTGAACTCTATCAAGTATCTTGAAACTAACTTGAACTCTATCAAGTATCTTGAAACTAACTTGAACTCTATCAAGTATCTTGAAACTAACTTGAACTCTATCAATTATCTTGAAACTAACTTGAACTCTATCAAGTATCTTGAAACTGACTTGCAGTTCAACTGCTATCAAGTGAAGATTAACTGAAAACGGAAAATGACTGCACTTGATCTCAATCAAGTGGAGACTATTATCCTCTGGACTTAGTTGAAATACAATCAAGTATCTCTATAACTCTGTAAACTCTCTGTAAACTCTCTGTAAACGCTCTCTTTTTTCTTAATTTGCAAGTCAATTCAATTCAATAATTTGAAAAAAATTGCAAACAAAAATAAAAAATGTAAACAACATTTCACTCTAATGTACGCGAAGGTACTGTACTATTATGTTTGATACATAAAATAAAATTATTCTATACTGAATATAATAGTGAAAATAACTGAAATTAACTCTCTGAAATTAACTTTTTCTGAAATTAACTCTTTCTGAAATTAACTCTTTCTGAATTTTAATTGTGACAATAATTCTGCGACAATAATTCTGTGAAAATACTGTTTTCAATAAAAAGAATGTATCACTGGTGTCTGAAGTGTTCACTGTGTATTGTGTTAAATTCTGGCTTGATACTCATTATTAACTGTTAATAATACTGACTTTTCAAATGTTTATAAATTTCTTAAAAAAAACAATTCTGTACTTAACAAAATTTCTACGGGCGAAATCCTCAGAGACGTGTCCTGAAGACGTCTTGCTGGCTACTTCTTCTTGGATGAAAACTAGGCGTGGAGAACTTGGATTCGTGACACACCGGTTCAAGGGTGGATGTTACGAACTAGAAGTCGTGACACGCCGGTCAAATG
>JAJOZX010022755.1:0-20000 GCA_023014485.1 Bathynomus jamesi
GATGATGAATCTGGTAGTAGTAATGATTTTGCAGGTGGAATAATTGAAAGTGATGATGAGAATGAAGAGGATCATGAAGGTGGTACTGATGAATATCCTGCTATAGATGAGAATGTTAGGGTCTTTAGAAAGCCAATCATCAATTTCAAAGCTTCTGCATACCATAAGCTGTCTGCTATGTCCGAATGGGAAACTTGCACCTGTATTAAAGAATTCAGTAATGATGAACTGCGTGATATCATTAATACCGCATTGAAACTGGATCACCAGTGCCAAAGTCAGAATGTTGAAAGGCACATCAAGCTTGTCACTGAAGCATCCTTGGCTGTTGTAGGTCATGAGCGTACAGATGGTCTTATTAGAAACAAAATTAGATACCGTAAATTAATGAAAGATTTTGTGTCTAAAAAATATTTTGCGTTCTAGATTATTATCATGCTAAAATATGACAAAATGACAATTTGTTAATTGTATAATTTAATGTTTGGCGTTTTGGAATATCAAAGCATTTTCAATGAATTTAAAATGGCTGATTTTGATTGCTGATTGAAAACCACTAATACATGTCAATTTGCAGCTTGAGAATGTTTTACTGTGTTGACATTCAGTCGAAAGCGGGTCTATGGGCCCCAAAAATTAGTTTTTCTAAAATAACTCAAAAACTAAAGTTTTATGAAAAACTACCACTCTCAATAATGTCTTCTAGATCAAATTCTGCATATTTTGGTATGCAAACCATCTCTCTAACATGTTCAGAAGAAGAGATATTGCCATTTTCCTGATTTTGCTAGTGCGGCATTAGATGTTTTTACAAAAACGGGGGTGGCCGGACACACGTTGGTGGCCACCAATTATTTTTTTCAGGAATCTTATTTTTATATCAAAAGCCAACTGTTAGTCACTCTGATAAATTAAAATCAAACAAAAATTATAGTTTCAGCCCAGCCTAAACTGTCGTAGATAGACGCGGATGAGTGGGTATCGCGTATACGGAGATAGTCGCGGATAAGGGAGTAGGCACGCATGAATGCTAAAATAAATATGAACCCATTCCGTCTACAGCCTTGGTTCGAAGTTCTCGGAGTTCTGGTTAGGTGGCACCAACGGATTTGTTACTTGCAGTAGTTTTCTTTTATAGTACTCTCCGAGTTCTTCTATTATGGCTCATAGGATTCAGGGAGGCTTACTAAATTCTCTGAAGATTCCTTGACTCTTCATATAACGTATCGGGGAAGTTTAATGACTAAGTTCTTTTCAAGAGAGCAAGGCTCGGAGGAGAAGCGAGAGACTATCTTTTACTATAATTTACTGCTAAAATGTACAGGTAGTGCTCAGCCTCTGAATTGATCTTTGAATGCATATGGAAGAGGTTTTCGGTGTTTATGTCGGGTCGGACATCTTGTATAATCCAAGTACGGTGAAATGTTGTTTTATTACAATTAATTCATATTCACCGCGGATAAGTGGGTATCGCGGATAAGTGGGTATCGCGGATAGGCAAGCATGAATGCTAAAATAAATATTAACCTATTCCATCCATGGCAGTGGTTCTTAACCGGGGGGGGGCGCCCCCCTAGAAACAGGAATTTCTCTAATTGTATTTGTTATTCTCTTAACGAGAGCATGGGCTAATATGAGAAGTTATTGAGAATGTTATTTGATTGAAGGGGGGCGTGGAGGGAAGGACCAATTCCTAGAGGGGGCATGGTAGTAAAAAGGTTAAGAACCACTGATCTATGGCCTTGGTTGGTTCGAAGTTGTCGAGGGTTCTGGTTAGGTGGCACAAACGGATTTGTTACTTGCAGTAGTTTCCTTTTGTAGTACTCTCCGAGTTCTTCTATAGTGGCTCATAGGATTCAGGGAGGCTTACTAAATTCTCTGAAGATTCCTTGACTCTTCTTATAACGTATCGGAGAAGTTTAATGACTAAGTTCTTCTGAAGAGAGCATGGCTCGGAGAAGAAGCGAGAGACTATCTTTACTATAATTTACTGCTAAAATGTACAGGTAGTGCTCAGCCTCTGAATTGATATTGAATGCATATGGAAGAGGTTTTCGGTGTTTATGTCGGGTCGGACATCTAGTATAATCCAAGTATGGTGAAATTTTGGTTTATTACAATTATTTCATATTCACTGCGTATGAGTGGATAATCGTGGATACGGAGATAGACGCGGATGAGTGGGTATCGCGGATACGGAGATAGACGCGGATAAGGGAGTAGGCACGCATGAATGCTAAAATAAATATGAACCCATTCCGTCTACGGCCTTGGTTCGAAGTTCTCGGGGGTTCTGGTTAGGTGGCACCAACGGATTTGTTACTTGCAGTAGTTTTCTTTTATAGTACTCTCCGAGTTCTTCTATTATGGCTCGCAGGATTCAGGGAGGCTTACTAAATTCTCTGAAGATTCCTTGACTCTTCTTATAACGTATTTGGGAAGTTTAATGACAGGTTTTCTGAAGAGAGCAAATCTCGAAGGAGAAGAGAGAGACTATCTTTTATTGTTATTTACTGCTAAAATGTACAGGTAGTGCTCAGCCTCTGAATTGATCTTTGAATGCATATGGAAGAGGTTTGTGGTGTTTATATACCCCGATTTTACTATTCCAACGAACGAAAAAAGTAACAAAACAAAAAAAAAAATATATATCGCTGAATGTACATTTCTATATGGCGGCACAACGTCGGGTCGGACATGTAGTACGATCAAGTACGGTGAAATTTTGGTTTATTACAATTAATTCCTATTCACTGCGGGAGAGTGGGTGAGTAATCGCGGATACGGAGAAAGAACGCGGATACGGAGAAAGTCGCGGATAAGGGAATATGCACGCATGAATGCTAAAATAAATATTAACCCATTCTGTCTACGGCCTTGGTCGGTTCGAAGATGTAGAGGTTCTGGTTAGGTGGCACAAACGGATTTGCTACTTGCGGTAGTTTTCTTTTATAGTACTCTTCGAGTTCTTCTATAGGGGCTCATAGGATTCATGGAGGCTTACTAAATTCTCTGAAGATTCCTTGACTCTTCATATAACGTATCGGGGAAGTTTAATGACTAAGTTCTTTTCAAGAGCGCAAAGCTCGGAGGAGAAGCGAGAGACTATCTTTTACTATAATTTACTGTTAAAATGTACAGGTAGTGCTCAGCCTCTGAATTGATCTTTGAATGCATATGGAAGAGGTTTTCGGTGTTTATGTCGGGTCGGACATCTTGTATAATCCAAGTACGGTGAAATTTTGGTTTATTACAATTAATTCATATTCACTGCGGATGAGTGGGTATCGCGGATGAGTGGGTATCGCGGATGAGTGGGTATCGCGGATGAGTGGGTTGACGCGGATAGGCAAGCATGAATGCTAAAATAAATATTAACCCATTCCGTCTATGGCCTTGGTTGGTTCGAAGTTGTCGAGGGTTCTGGTTAGGTGGCACAAACGGATTTGTTACTTGCAGTAGTTTCCTTTTGTAGTACTCTCCGAGTTCTTCTACAGTGGCTCATAGGATTCAGGGAGGCTTACTAAATTCCCTGAAGATTCCTTGACTCTTCTTATAACGTATCGGGGAAGTTAATGTCTAAGTTTTTCTGAAGAGAGCAAATCTCGAAGGAGAAGAGAGAGACTATCTTTTATTGTTATTTACTGCTAAAATGTACAGGTAGTGCTCAGCTCTGAATTGATCTTTGAATGCATATGGAAGAGGTTTGTGGGGTTTATATTCCCCGATTTTACTATCACCACCATTATTAAATACTGAGAGGGCTGTATTATTTTTGCACAATAGTTAAAAAAAAATAACGCAATGGCTAAATAGATAAACAGGATATTGGAAGAGGAAGCCATATTTTTTGGCTTAAATCTCATATTGTAGATCTGCTATTTTTCCTGATCCGCCGAGTTAATTAGAACGGAAATTGAATCATGCATTCTTATATTAAGATATGCATATGGGCAAAAATTACAAGATTAAGGCAAGACATGACCTCTTTTATAACAAGAGAGAATGCATCTAATCTAATAAATGATTAAAAATTTTGAAAAGAAGTCACCACTTTTTTTGGCAACCAGGAAGCAACTCCAAAATTTATTAAAATGAACAAAAAGTAACAAAACAAAGAAAAAAATATCGCTGATTGTACATTTCTACATGGCGACACAACGTCGGGTCGGACATCTAGTACAATCCAAGTACGATGAAATTTGGTTTATTACAATTATGATTACAATCACCAATTAATTCATATTCACTTATGATCGTTAATTACAATTCCATTGAAGTACATTTTCTATGTCATTAATTACATTATTAAGTACATTATATTAAATTACTATCGCTTAAGTAGATTAATTACATTATAATTTTTATCAATTACAGTATATATATGTATAGCACGTGATAATTGTTTTAGAGCGAGAGATTTATTTTTATTTCAGAAGTTATTTGCTCCCGCGATGATTAGCAGAATTCGAACACTCGTCTAAATATTATGAGATTGCGAGAAATCGATTAATTTTAAAGGAAAGAAATTGAAAAGAATACATGTGGACGTACGTACAGGTGAGTATGAATTGAATAAAAATTAATAATTGAATACAAGATCATACAGGAATTATTTATTTTTACATAAATAATCGCGGATAAGGGAATTAGGCACGCATGAATGCTAAAATAAATATAACCCCTCCGTCTATGGCCTTGGTTGGTTCGAAGTTGTCGGGGGTTCTGGTTAGGTGGCACCAACGGATTTGTTACTTGCAGTAGTTTCTTTTATATTACTCTCCAAGTTCTTCTATAGTGGCTCGCAGGATTCAGGGAGGCTTACTAAATTCTCTGAAGATTTCCTGACTCTTCTTATAACGTATCAGGGAAGTTTAATGACTAATTTCTTCTGAAGAGAGCAAGGTGCGAAGGAGAAGAGAGAGACTATCTTTTACTGTAATTTACTGCTAAAATGTACAGGTAGTGCTCAGCCTCTGAATTGATCTTTGAATGCATATGGAAGAGGTTTGTGGGGTTTATATACCCCGATTTTACTATCATCATCATTATTAAATACTGAAAAGGCTGTATTATTTTTGCACAATAGTTAAAAAAAAATAAAGCAATGGCTAAACAAATAAACAGGATATAGGAAGAGGAAACCATATTTTTTGGCTTAAACCGCATATTGTAGATCAGCTATTTTTCCTGATCCGCCGAGTTCGTGCAAATTAATTTTCCGTTAGAATTTTTCCTTTTGCGTTACGTACCCCTCGTTAATCTTTCGCGTACTCCCACGGTTACGCGTGCCCAGTTTGAGAACCATTGCTATACAGTACCAAATAATGGTCCTTTCCTTGTATTTTTGCATGCAGTTGCATACTTCTGAATCATCTGACATAAAACATCATTGTTATTATTTATTATTATTATATGGTCAATGGCTCGATTGGTTGGAGATTTTGTTTGGACGCAGGCCTAGAAGGCTCGGGTTTGAGACTTCATAGTGACCCAAAATTTGCATTTTCTCGGGAAAGCTCACCCCTACCCATGGGGAAGAGTTTCCAAACAAAATTCTAAAACAAATTTTTAGGGATTTCGGTTTTCAAGTAAAAACCAACCCCGTTTACTGTATATTTAGATGGACCTCGTCATAAGTAACTGACACTTTCCCTCGTCAGTAAATTCCTGAGTAACTATGACTCTCCCTAGTCAGTAAATGACGAAAGTAACCATGACTCTCTCCTTTGTCATGAGTAACTGTGACTCTCTCTACCTCGTCATGAGTAACTATGACTATACCTCGTCGTGAGTAACTATGACTCTGCCTCGTCGTGAGTAAACTACGACTCTCTCTGCCTCGTCGTGAGTAACTACGACTCTCTCTGCCTCGTCGTGAGTAGCTATGACTCTCTCTGCCTCGTCGTGAGTAACTATGACTCTCTCTGCCTCGTCGTGAGTAACTATGACTCTCTCTGCCTCGTCGTGAGTAACTATGACTCTCTCTGCCTCGTCGTGAGTAACTATGACTCTCTCTGCCTCGTCGTGAGTAACTATGGCTCTCTCTGCCTCGTCGTGAGTAACTATGACTCTCTCTGCCTCGTCGTGAGTAACTATGACTCTCTCTGCCTCGTTGTCAGTACTATGACTCTCTCTGCCTCGTTGTCAGTAACTATGACTCTATCTGCCTCGTCGTTAGTAACTATGACTCTCTCTGCCTCGTTAGTATCTATGACTTTACCTCGTCAGCTGCTGATCGCTGAGCTTGGCGGGTCCTCGGCTCAGGATAACCAGAATAGGCTAAAATCTAAATCTAAAATTGAAAGTTAGGGGATCGACTAATCTGGACCGCCCCAATATACTGTATATTATTGTTATAATCCATCGTAACAATAGTAAACACTGTCGGGTAAATGTTTAGAATAACTCCAAAATGTTTTAAACGACAAACAAGTTGCTGCAAGGTTCTTATGTTTTTAACGGAATCTTATTAAATACAATTTGAGGGCAAATGACAAATAAGCTCCGTAAATATTAATCAAAGTTTGTGAAATTTTTTAAAATTATTTTGTGGCGGCATTATAATGACGTCAGAAGTAGAAAAAATGTTTTATCTGAAAACCCACCGAATTTGCTATAGCGCGATATGCTATAGAGCACGAAAATATGAAAATATGGTACATAAAATATAAATATATTCACATTTTATATTGATTAGTATTATAAAAAGCGTAAATTTGTTAGTTAAATAGGGTTGGTAAAATAGGGAACAATGCGTAAATAGCAAGTCAGTATCTAAAGAGTACGAGGCCAAAAACACCAGAAACTGTTCTAGAGTATAGATTCTTATGATGATAATTTATAATGATTGGCTGATACAAAGTAGCACTTGTTTCATTTACATCTAACGTCATGAAGGAAATGTGCGATTGGCTAGAAACACTCAAATCTGTGTTCTTTTTCGTAAGTTTCACGGGAATTTATTTTCCAGACTCATGAAACACGACGATATAAGCTATAGGAAACTTCTCGGCACGGAACTAGCGTGGCTTTCGTAGCGGCAATTTTGAATTCTGGATTAAGAATTATGCCTCATTCGGGTGGACTAGTTGGAAGAGGAATTTATTTCGCTTCTGAGCATGCTAAAAGCTCGTGGTATGGTAAGTTTTAAGTGTTTGTTCCTTTCCATATGAATACGTATACGTTCGAAGTATAACTTTCCCACCCCATCCCTACACGCGCGCACAACTTTACCCCCACTGTCGCTTCACTGCGTTTGCGTTTACAAGCTGTAATGTAAATATTACTAGAACAGGTGGTCTGCGCAGTATAGGTACATATATTACTGATTTTGCTAATCTTCGATGAATGTTATAAATGGGATTATTACTGCCGTGGAAAGGAAAAAATGCGTCAAAATTGAGTTAAGACCATGGTGGGGGTCGATAAGCCATTTCTACATCTCTATACAAAGGGAGAAGAGCGCAAATCTAGTTTATATTGGTCAAATCAACGAAAAATGTAAGTACATTTCCACTAAATCACATCTCTTCTAATGGAAAAAACGCGTAGTCATAGTTACTCATGACGCTTAAAAGGGAGTCATAGTTACTCATGACGAGGTAGAGAGATTCATGGTTACTTTGGTCATTTACTGACGAGGGAAAGAGAGTCATACAGTAAAGGGATCAACTGAGACATCTATTGTTTTTTCGAGATCTGCTGCAAGTGAAGTGCTGGATTTGCGTCTGTCTCGAAGGGAAGTAATCTTTAGATATTGTAGATCAGATGGAGAAAGCTTAGAGGGCCTCCCTGATCTAGGGCGATCAGCTTGGGCTCCATTTGAACTGTAACGAGCCAAGATTTTTTGTACACCAGTTTTGGAAACGCCTGTAGATTCACTTATTTTTCTTTGACTCAGTCCTTCACCATGCAACTGTATTATTTTATATTTAATCATCAGAAATTGTACTTTTTGTCATTTCTTAAGCCTGTGAAAGAAAAAAAAAAGCAGCATGAATTAAGATTATAATGAGAAAACGTTTGGATAAATTTGTTTTGCAGAATTTAAGTGAATATGTCAATACTTTTAATTGTAAATATTGATATAACAATAGCTTAGGAGCATTTACTGCAGATCCATCAGTAATAGTTCGCTAGATCTTTAAACACATGCGTTATAAGTAATATAATGAATCAACCCTCAAGTCCAATTTATGCAGACTAGAGGGTCATCCAGCTTATACAACTTTATACACTTAAGTAATAACTTAGTTATACGTTAATATGTATTTTAGTATCAAAACCAATTTTCATACAACAGATTATCTAATAGTTATCAGATCGACAGTGTTCTGACTTTTGCACAGTACTATGTGTATGTGTGTGTATATATATATATATATACAGGGTGGGCCGTAAGTTCCATACATAGGAAAAATAAACATTTTTTATGGACAACCATTTTTATTTATATGTAATATGCTCTACATGGTTGCCATTGTTTTGAAACACATTTCAATACGTGTTCCCCACTGTTGATGAACACGCATTAGCACAGTTGACGTTATGCTTGTAATGGCGTTGGTGATACGTTCCTTTAGATGTTTTATGTCTCGTATCTTTTCCTGATACACCATGGCCTTCAAGTGCCCCCAAAGATAGAAATCAAGGGGGGGTGAGATCTGGGGATCTGGGAGGCCACTCCACAGGACCACGCCGACCAATCCAAGCATCCGGAAACTGCTGATCCAAATACCGACGCACGTGAAGACCATAATGAGGTGGAGCTCCATCTTGCTGGAAGTAAACTGGGAAGTTACCTTCCTCGTTTAGCAGGGATGGGAAAATCTCTTCTTGCAACATGTTAACATACCTTTCGGCATTAAGATTTCCACTGACAAAAATTGGTCCAATAATTCTGTCACCCCATATCCCGGCCCACACCATCACTTTACCGGTACCTTGCATCTTCGTCGGACTCAGCCAGTTAGGGTTAGCATTACTCCACTAACGTATGTTTTGCCGATTAACCTCTCCATTGACGTAAAAATTTGCTTCATCAGTAAACAAGATCTTAGTTGAAAAGTTTGCATCCTCGTTCACTTTGGTTAATGCCCATTCACAGAATTCCATCCGTCTATCCGGGTCGTCTTCACTCAAATGCTGTGCCATATGCAATTTGTATGGATGCCATTTGTTTGCTTTCAAAATGCGCCTGATACTCGATCTGCTGACACCACTTTCTGCAGACAACCGTCGTGTACTTTTTCTGGGACTCCGTGTAAGCGCTGTAAGTATCGTAGCTGTTGTCTTCATCGGTGGCTGTACGTCTTGGACCACTTCGCGGTTGATCTGCAACATTTCCAGTTTTCTGAAACTTGTTAATAAGTTTTGCCACAGTGTTGTGTGTGATGTTCGTTCCATGTTGTCTGTTAAAGTTCATTGAAACCATGCGACTGCTTCCCGACCCAGCCATCAGTATGATTTCAATTCGTTGCTCTTTCGTCAAACGCATATTCTTAGGGTATCTGAAACATAAAAACAAACGTTTAATTTTTCCTATGTATGGAAACTTACGGCCCACCTTGGGTATATATATATATATATATATGTGTGTGTGTGTGTGTGTATATATAAGCAAACAACCATAAGGAAAAAAACACGAAATCCGAGTGCTTTCGTGATATATTCACATCTTCAAAGAAAAGATGTGAATATATCATGAAAGCGCTCGGATTTCGTGTTTTTTTCTTTTTCCCTGTAGTTGTTTGCTTATTAATAAGATCGTGTTATTCTGTGATTTTACTGTATATATATATATATATATATATATATTCACGATTGGTTAGGTAAGTCATAATATTTTCGTTAGTTTTAACATTTTATTTGATGGATTCATTTAAAAAATGTCTCCTAAAGATCCTAGTGTAAACTATGTAAACTACATTTGCTCCAGTACCGGCAACTTAAATCACAGCTACGTTTCGAAAGTGAACAGAATTAGTTTGGCGACTGTTTTGGTAAATGTTTAGAATAACTCCAAACTGTTAAATTTCCATAACTTATACATTCATAGATTCGTTTTTATATTGGCGACTCATTTTTGATAGTCTGAGGTTGCACAACTGGGATCACCTGAAGATCAGGACCCCCAGCCTTCCTTAGTTAGTTTATAAGGCTAACAAACGAAAATATCACGATCTAACCTAGCCAGTCGTCAAGGGCGTACAGTTAACCTAAAGATTTGTTAGGTAGTGATATTTTCGTTAGTTAGCCTTATAAGGCTAACTAAAGAAAGCTGGGGTCCTGATCTTCAGGTGATCCCGCAAATACCCCAAAACCATCTCTCAGCATGTCCAGAAGAAGAGATATTGCCATTTTGCTAGTGCGGCATTAGATGTTTTACAAAAATGGGGGTGGCCGGACACACGTTGGTGGCCACCAATTATTTTTTTCAGGAATATTTTTTATATCAAAAGCCAACTGTTAGTCACTTTGATAAATTAAAATCAAACAAAAATTATAGTTTCAGCCCAGCCTAAATTGTCGTAGATAGACGCGGATGAGTGGGTATCGCGTATACGGAGATAGTCGCGGATAAGGGAGTAGGCACGCATGAATGCTAAAATAAATATGAACCCATTCCGTCTACAGCCTTGGTTCGAAGTTCTCGGGGTTGTGGTTAGGTGGCACCAACGGATTTGTTACTTGCAGTAGTTTTCTTTTATAGTACTCTCCGAGTTGTTCTATAGTGGCTCATAGGATTCAGGGAGGCTTACTAAATTCCCTGAAGATTCCTTGACTCTTCTTATAACGTATCGGGGAAGTTTAATGACTAAGTTCTTCTGAAGAGAGCATGGCTCGGAGGAGATACCCACTTATCCGCGATACCCACTTATCCGCGATACCCACTTATCCGCGATACCCACTTATCCGCGATACCCACTTAGCCGCGATACCCACTTAGCCGCGATACCCACTTATCCGCGATACCCACTTATCCGCGATACCCACTTATCCGCGATACCCACTTATCCGCGATACCCACTTATCCGCGATACCCCAGCCTCTGAATTGATCTTTGAATGCATATGGAAGAGGTTTTCGGTGTTTATGTCGGGTCGGACATCTTGTATAATCCAAGTACGGTGAAATGTTGTTTTATTACAATTAATTCATATTCATCGCGGATGAGTGGGTATCGCGGATAGGCAAGCATGAATGCTAAAATAAGTATTAACCTATTCCGTCTATGGCCTTGGTTGGTTCGAAGTTGTCGAGGGTTCTGGTTAGGTGGCACAAACGGATTTGTTACTTGCAGTAGTTTCCTTTTGTAGTACTCTCCGAGTTCTTCTATAGTGGCTCATAGGATTCAGGGAGGCTTACTAAATTCTCTGAAGATTCCTTGACTCTTCTTATAACGTATCGGAGAAGTTAATGACTAAGTTCTTCTGAAGAGAGCATGGCTCGGAGAAGAAGAGAGAGACTATTTTACTGTAATTTACTCCTAAAATGTACAGGTAGTGCTCAGCCTCTGAATTGATCTTTGAATGCATATGGAAGATGTTTTCGCTGTTTATGTCGGGTCGGACATCTAGTTTACTCCAAGTACGGTGAAATTTTGGTTTATTACAATTAATTCATATTCACTGCGGATGAGTGGGTAATCGCGGATACGTAGAAATTTAGGCCGGGCTGAAACTCAAGATAGAATTAATCAGAGTCATTAACAGTTGGCTTTTGATATAAAAATAAGATTCCTGAAAAAAATAATTGGTGGCGACCAACATGTGTCCGGCCACCCCTGTTTTTGTAAAAACATCTAATGCTGCACTAGCAAAATCAGGAAAATGGCAATATCACTTCTTCTGAGCATGCTAGAGAGATGGTTTGCATACCAGAAGATGTAGAATGTGATTTCGAACACATTATTAAGAGTGGTATTTTTTCATAAAACCTTTAGTTTTTGAGTTATTTTAGAAAAACTAATTTTGGTGCCCATAGACCCCCTTTCGACGGACCTTAGTGACGAAAGAAATTCTAAAATAAGCATTATTTGGCTTTTTGATTACGAACATTGCCCTAAAAGGATGTTGACAGGACATAGTGATCACATGATATGACTTTTCCTTGTTATCTTGCATCCATTATGCTTGATTAAGAATAGAGGGGGGGCTGCTTCATGAACTTTTTTTAAACGTAATAAATTGAAAACTTTTTTTTTTTCAGTGCCTTTGTTATAAGTTTCCAACTGCAATTTGTCATTGAATTTAACATTTGCAATATAAAGTATGACTTCTACAAGGAAAACAGTTGCTAAAGTACTTGGTGATGTACGTTTTATGCCAGCAGAACAGTTTCCTTTAGGGAAATTGCCTACGTTGAAGCAAGTTATTGAAAGGTGTTTGTGTTTCGGAGACTATAAAACAGATGCTGTACTGAGAGCTACTTCTGAGGAATTGCATAAATTGTGGGTCACATATAATGTTTATCCAATATCAGTAAATGCCTTACAGAGCCGACTGAAAACCCAAATAAAGTAATTCAACCACCTTTTGAAGTATGACAAAAAGAAAAGGGGACCTAAATATCATCAAGATCTGGATGATTTTCTGAAAACTGTAAGTGTTTTATTTGACATATATCAACATGATCACAAACTGTTGGCAGATACAGAGAAAAAGCACTTACTAAAAATGACTGAATCTGATTACCAGTTTTATGAGGTAGGTCTGTGATGAATTTCAAGTTGTAAATTATTAATTAATATTAATGAATTGTCAATTATTATATTATCAATTATTAATTATTATTAATTTGCTACAATTTTTAAAGTGCATTTAATAAGTTAGTAATATCAATAATACACTATTAATGATGTTAATGATAAGTAATATTTTAGTATTTTCTTATTTTGTAAGAATTTCAATTTACATATAGAGACTCATAGATAAAAGATACATTATAGTGTAATGAAATATAATCACTTTGTAGGACCAGAAAACAACTAGGCATGGTTACTGTACCCTGAAAGAAGTCCCAGAAACAGCCACTGACTTAAAATTCAAATCACGGGTCATTCAATCTCATAAAGCAAAAGAATCAGTTCCTCATCCTCCTGAACCTATGGACATTCCTGAGTTGACAGATAGCGACAGTTGTAATGATTCATTTGATGCAGACTATGTTCCAGAAGTCTCAACATTACAGAACAGAACTAGATTACGCTCATTAGCTGAAGCATTTGACAGGTATAGTACTGAAAGATAAATCTTTTAATACAGCTTAAAGTGAAATCATTGTGACTAAGAGATTAAGATTACCAATAAATTATTCATTAACAATAGATATGTAAATTTACTTTAAATATCCTAACAGATATCAAGTAAGTGATAGAGCAGGAGCGGCTATTGGATCTGCTACATTGGTGGACTTTGGAGTAATCACCCTTCAGATAACATACAAAATGTTATTGATAAGTATGTTTTTAATCACTCTAGATATTACATTTCTTAGCTTCTGCTATAAGTTCTAAATCACCAGATTTACTATTTTTAATTAGCGTCAAAATTCCTATTTTGCATTTATATTAATTAGTTTCAAACAGGACACTGATATTTGTGTTTTGTATAATGCTAATGCAGTAATGAATGGCCAATATTTTTGAAATACTTTTCAGAAACAAGTTGAGAAGGGAGAGAGCTGAAAGGAAGAAGGAAGAAGTGATATTTGAAAAAGTGACTGGCATTGGCTTTGATGGTAGAAAGGATGCTACAATTGCTGTTAACAAAGTAAATGAAAAGTATTATACATCCACAATCCTAGAGGAACATTGTCATTACTGGAGAGCCAGGTAAATGGAAATGATTGTCATACAGTTATAGGCGTTATGCTGTTATATTACTGTACTATAAAGTAATATTTCAATTACTTAAAAAAATTTCTTTTAAGTGACAACTGTCCAGTTAACTTTATTCCTCCCTTTTTCATTTTTATTTAATTGTAAAATTAATTACATTTATTTCAGATGATTTCTACCTCGACCATTTTACCCCGGAGAGTGGCAAAGGCATTGACATTGCTCATAGCATTTATAAGATCATTAAAGGGGCAGAACTTGAGGCCAAATTAAACTTGGTTAAAGCAGATGGGATAAATACTAACACAGGACATATGCATGGGTCAATCAGATATTTGGAAATGTTTTTAGGGCAACCTCTTCAGTGGGATATTTGTCTTCTGCATCTAAATGAATTGCCACTTAGACACATCTTCATAACTTTAGATGGGACAACAAAAAGTCCAGACAAATTTTCTGGCCCTATTGGTTCTCAGCTCAATGGGGATGTGTCAGAATGGAATGTTGTGGACTTCAAATCTATACCTTATCCTGCATTTGTGCTTCTACCAAATGAGGTTGTCAATAATTTATCAACAGACCAATACTATGGATACTGCATCTGCTGGGCAATTATTACTGGTGAAGTGGATGAAGACCTTGCACTCTTAGAAGTTGGCCTGCTAAATCACTTTCGATGGCTCACCTTAGCCTGTAGAATTCTTCGCTTTTATGTTTCACAAAAAAGACCCAGTAAGAACCTCAAAATCATAGTAGAATTTATCATCAAAGTATACTTTCACAGTTGGTTCAATATCAAGGCTAATAAGAGGCTAAGTGATGGGTCAAGAAACCTATTCAATATGATCCAAAGAGTAAATAAATTCCCTGGCGGGAAAATTAGAGAAATTTGTTATGACGTGTTAAACAATAACAGCTATTTTGCTCATGGTGAAAATATTTTAGTTGGAATGCTGGCTGATGAATAAGAAGAGGTGAGGAGGTGTGCTGTTATTGAAAAATTTATTATTTAGCTTGAGAGATATTATTTTTATTTAGGTGTAGTATTAAGGTTAAGTTTACTTTAAATAGACTCGGTAATTATAGAAATAATAATGGCCTATTTAGACACTGTCAATACAGCTACAGACTTTTTCACTGTAGGTTGCAGTGGTTTTTAGGTTAAATTTGGTCAGCAGCCAGATTACTAACTATGGTGAAGCTAAATTCATCAAAATTAATTTAGACTTACCAAAAATGAAGTTGCCAGTTGAACGTTACCCTTTCAGTTTCTAACTGATTCATAAGTTTCATTTAGTTTCGTTTTTTTTTTTTTTTAATTTTCGTTGTTAAGTTTTAGGTTATTGTTTAACACACTGCTAGGTTATTTATTTGTAGGGGCTATTTCCCAGACCTAGGTTTTGCAGGTTAAGTTAGGCTAGGGCTGGATTGCCCTTAAGTTTTTGGTTTTAAAGGTTTAAGGTTTAGAAGGTTTAAGTTAAGTTAGGGCTATATTGCCTTTAGGTTTTAATAGGGGCTATAACAGCCATTTAATTATTGAGTTAGGGCCGTTGTAGCCCGGTTCGAGTTTCGTCTAGGTACCTAGTTTTTCTCTTACCTTAGTTCTTTTCTTTAACTTACTTGCACCTAGTTCTGATAGGCCTCTATTTAGTTAAACATGGGTTTTGATTAGTTGCAGTGGTTATTAATTAAGGATACGATTTAATTAAAGGTTGTTAGGTTTGAAGGTTGGCTCAGTTTCCCGGTTTGGGTAACCACGAGCATTTTAATTTTTTTGAGAAAAAAGGGGCCCGCTTCATGCGGTCAAAAATTTTCAAGACTGGGCAAAGCTCCGTTTTTCTTTGTCCCAGAAACTTTTTTTTCCTTCTTTTGGTTAATTAGGGAAACCCAACTTCACTAGTTGGTTAGAAACGAGGGTTTTTATTTTTATTTATTTTGTTTATATTTGATTTGGAAATATATGCGGTTATTTCTAACCACTTTTTTCAACAGCTGTCAAAGTTCTGTGTCTGAGGCGAGTTATAGAGGATTTTGATGATGAATCTGGTAGTAGCAATGATTTTGCAGGTGGAATAATTGAAAGTGATGATGAGAATGAAGAGGATCATGAAGGTGGTACTGATGAATATCCTGCTATAGATGAGAATGTTAGGGTCTTTAGAAAGCCAATCATCAATTTCAAAGCTTCTGCATACCATAAGCTGTCTGCTATGTCCCAATGGGAAACTGTTGCACCTGTATTAAAAGAATTCAGTAATGATGAACTGCGTGATATCATTAATACCGCATTGAAACTGGATCACGAGTGCCACAGTCAGAATGTTGAAAGGCACATCAAGCTTGTCACTGAAGCATCCTTGGCTGTTGTAGGTCATGACGTAGAGATGGTCTTATTAGAAACAAAATTAGATCACGTAAATTAATGAAAGATTTTTGTCTAAAAAATATTTTAAGTTCTAGATTATTATTTATCATGCTAAAATATGACAAAATGACAATTTGTTAATTGTATAATTTAATGTTTGGCGTTTTGGAATGTCAAAAAGCATTTTCAATGAATTTAAAATGACTGATTTTGATTGCTGATTGAAAACCTAATACATGTCAATTTGCAGCTTGAGAATGTTTTACTGTGTTGACATTCAGTCGAAAGGGGGTCTATGGGCCCAAAACATTAGTTTTTCTAAAATAACTCAAAACCTAAGGTTTTATGAAAAAATACCATTCTTAATAATTTCTTCTAAATCAAATTCTGCATCTTTTCGTATGCAAACCATCTCTCTAGCATGTTCAGAAGAAGAGATATTGCCATTTCCTGATTTTCCTGATTTTGCTAGTGCGGCATTAGATGTTTTTACAAAAACGGGGGTGGCCGGACACACGTTGGTGGCCACCAATTTTTTTTTCAGGAATCTTATTTTTATATCAAAAGCCAACTGTTAGTCACTTTGATAAATTAAAATCAAACAAAAATTATAGTTTCAGCCCAGCCTAAACTGTCGTAGATAGACGCGGATGAGTGGGTATCGCGTATACGGAGATAGTCGCGGATAAGGGAGTAGGCACGCATGAATGCTAAAATAAATATGAACCCATTCCGTCTACAGCCTTGGTTCGAAGTTCTCGGGGTTCTGGTTAGGTGGCACCAACGGATTTGTTACTTGCAGTAGTTTTCTTTTATTACTCTCCGAGTTCTTCTATAGTGGCTCGCAGGATTCAGGGAGGCTTACTAAATTCTCTGAAGATTTCCTGACTCTTCTTATAACGTATCAGGGAAGTTTAATGACTAATTTCTTCTGAAGAGAGCAAGATGCGAAGGAGAGAGAGAGACTATCTTTACTGTAATTTACTGCTAAAATGTACAGGTAGTGCTCAGCCTCTGAATTGATCTTTGAATGCATATGGAAGAGGTTTGTGGGGTTTATATACCCCGATTTTACTATCATCACCATTATTAAATACTGAAAAGGCTGTATTATTTTGCACAATAGTTTAAAAAAAAATAAAGCAATGGCTAAACAAATAAACAGGATATAGGAAGAGGAAACCATATTTTTGGCTTAAACCGCATATTGTAGATCTGCTATTTTTCCTGATCCGCCGAGTTCGTGCAAATTAATTTTCCGTTAGAATTTTTCCTTTTGCGTTACGTACCCCTCGTTAATCTTTCGCGTACTCCCACGGTTACGCGTGCCCCAGTTTGAGAACCATTGCTATACAGTACCAAATAATGGTCCTTTCCTTGTATTTTTGCATGCAGTTGCATACTTCTGAATCATCTGACATAAAACATCATTGTTATTATTTATTATTATTATATGGTCAATGGCTCGATTGGTTGGAGATTTTGATTGGACGCAGGCCTAGAAGGCTCGGGTTTGAGACTTCATAGTGACCCAAAATTTGCATTTTCTCGGGAAAGCTCACCCCTACCCATGGGGAAGAGTTTCCAAATAAAATTCTAAAACAAATTTTTAGGGATTTCGGTTTTCAAGTAAAAACCAACCCCGTTTACTGTATATTTAGATGGACCTCGTCATAAGTAACTGACACTTTCCCTCGTCAGTAAATTCCTGAGTAACTATGACTCTCTCCCTCGTCAGTAAATGACGAAACTAACCATGACTCTCTCTGCCTCGTCGTGAGTAAATATGACTCTCTCTGCCTCGTCGTGAGTAAATATGACTCTCTCTGCCTCGTCGTGAGTAAATATGACTCTCTCTGCCTCGTCGTGAGTAAATATGACTCTCTCTGCCTCGTCGTGAGTAAATATGACTCTCTCTGCCTCGTCGTGAGTAAATATGACTCTCTCTGCCTCGTCGTGAGTAAATATGACTCTCTCTGCCTCGTCGTGAGTAAATATGACTCTCTCTGCCTCGTCGTGAGTAAATATGACTCTCTCTGCCTCGTCGTGAGTAAATATGACTCTCTCTGCCTCGTCGTGAGTAAATATGACTCTCTCTGCCTCGTCGTGAGTAAATATGACTCTCTCTGCCTCGTCGTGAGTAAATATGACTCTCTCTACCTCGTCGTGAGTAACTATGACTTTACCTCGTCAGCTGCTGATCGCTGATCTTGGCGGTCCTCGGCTCAGGATAACCAGAATAGGCTAAAATGTAAATCTAAAATTGAAAGTTAGGGATCGACTAATCTGGACCGCCCCAATATACTGTATATTATTGTTATAATCCATCGTAACAATAGTAAACACTGTCGGGTAAATGTTTAGAATAACTCCAAAATGTTTTAAACGACAAACAAGTTGCTGCAAGGTTCTTCATATGTTTTTAACGGAATCTTATTAAATACAATTTGAGAGCAAATGACAAATAAACTCCGTAAATATTAATCAAAGTTTGTGAAATTTTTTAAAATTATTTTGTGGCGGCATTATAATAACGTCAGAAGTAGAAAAAATGTTTTATCTGAAAACCCACCGAATTTGCTATAGCGCGAATATGCTATAGAGCACGAAAATATGAAAATATGGTACATAAAATATAAATATATTCACTATTTGTAATATTGATTAGTATTATAAAAAGCGTAAATTTGTTAGTTAAATAGGGTTGGTAAAATAGGGGAACGATGCGTAAATAGCAAGTCAGTATCTAAAGAGTACGAGGCCAAAAAACACCAGAAACTGTTCTAGAGTATAGATTCTTATGATGATAATTTATAATGATTGGCTGATACAAAGTAGCACTTGTTTCATTTACATCTAACGTCATGAAGGAAATGTGCGATTGGCTAGAAACACTCAAATCTGTGTTCTTTTTCGTAAGTTTCACGGGAATTTATTTCCAGACTCATGAAACACGACGATATAAGCTATAGGAAACTTCTCTGGCACGGAACTAGCGTGGCTTTCGTAGCGGCTATTTTGAATCTGGATTAAGAATTATGCCTCATTCGGGTGGACTAGTTGGAAGAGGAATTTATTTCGCTTCTGAGCATGGTAAAAGCTCGTGTATGGTAAGTTTTAAGTGTTTGTTCCTTTTCCATATGAATACGTATACGTTCGAAGTCTCACTCATGAATAAACTGTGTTATAAATACCTATATACGCCATACACGAGTATAACTTTCCCACCCCATCCCTACACGCGCGCACAACTTTACCCCCACTGTCGCTTCAGCTTCAGTGCGTTTACGTTTACAAGCTGTAATGTAAATATTACTAGAACAGGTGGTCTGCGCAGTATAGGTACATATATATACTGATTTTGCTAGTCTTCGGTGAATGTCATAATGGGATTATTACTGCCGTGGAAAGGAAAAAGCGTCAAAATTGAGTTAAGACCATGGTGGGGGATAAGCCATTTCTACATCTCTATACAAATGGAGAAGCGCGCAAGTCTAGTTTATATTGGTCAAATCAACGAAAAATGTAAGTACATTTCAACTAAATCATGGTTACTTTGGTCATTTACTGACGCGGTAAAAAGAGTCATAGTTACTTATGACGAGGTAAATAGTCATGGTTACTCTGGTCATTTACTGAAGAGGGAAAAAGAGTCATAGTTACTCTGGTCATTTACAGACGAGGCAAAGAGTCAGTTACTCATGACAAGGTAAAGAGATTCATGGTTACTTTGGTCATTTACAGAGGAGGGAAAGAGTCATGGTTACTCTGGTCATTTACTGACGAGGGAAA
>JAJOZX010022755.1:25000-39065 GCA_023014485.1 Bathynomus jamesi
ACTAAGTTCTTCTGAAGAGAGCATGGCTCGAAGAAGAAGAGAGAGACTATCTTTTACTGTAATTTACTGCTAAAATGTACAGGTAGTGCTCAGCCTCTGAATTGATCTTTGAATGGATATGGAAGAGGTTTTCGGTGTTTATGTCGGGTCGGACATCTTGTATAATCCAAGTAGGGTGAAATGTTGTTTTATTACAATTAATTCATATTCACCGCGGATGAGTGGGTATCGCGGATGAGTGGGTATCGCGGATGAGTGGGTATCGCGGATGAGTGGGTATCGCGGATGAGTGGGTATCGCGGATGAGTGGGTAGACGCGGATAGGCAAGCATGAATGCTAAAATAAATATTAACCCATTCCGTCTATGGCCTTGGTTGGTTCGAAGTTGTCGAGGGTTCTGGTTAGGTGGCACACACGGATTTGTTACTTGCAGTAGTTTCCTTTTGTAGTACTCTCCGAGTTCTTCTATAGTGGCTCATAGGATTCAGGGAGGCTTACTAAATTCTCTGAAGATTCCTTGACTCTTCTTATAACGTATCGGGAAGTTTAATGACTAAGTTTTCTGAAGAGAGCATCTCGAAGGAGAAGAGAGAGACTATCTTTTACTGTAATTTACTGCTAAAATGTACAGGTAGTGCTCAGCCTCTGAATTGATCTTTGAATGCATATGGAAGAGGTTTTCGGTGTTTATGTCGGGTCGGACATCTTGTATAATCCAAGTAGGGTGAAATGTTGTTTTATTACAATTAATTCATATTCACCGCGGATGAGTGGGTATCGCGGATGAGTGGGTATCGCGGATGAGTGGGTTGACGCGGATAGGCAAGCATGAATGCTAAAATAAATATTAACCTATTCCATCTATGGCCTTGGTTGGTTCGAAGTTGTCGAGGGTTCTGGTTAGGTGGCACCAACGGATTTGTTACTTGCAGTACTCTCCGAGTTCTTCTATAGTGGCTCATAGGATTCAGGGAGGCTTACTAAATTCTCTGAAGATTCCTTGACTCTTCTTATAACGTATCGGAGAAGTTTAATGACTAAGTTCTTCTGAAGAGACCATGGCTCGGAGAAGAAGAGAGAGACTATCTTTTACTGTAATTTACTCCTAAAATGTACAGGTAGTGCTCAGCCTCTGAATTGATCTTTGAATGCATATGGAAGAGGTTTGTGGGGTTTATATTCCCCGATTTTACTATCACCACCATTATTAAATACTGAAAAGGCTGTATTATTTTTGCACAATATTTAAAAAAAAAATAACGCAATGGCTAAACAGATAAACAGGATATTGGAAGAGGAAGCCATATTTTTTGGCTTAAATCGCATATTGTAGATCTGCTATTTTTCCTGATCCGCCGAGTTAATTAGAACGGAAATTGAATCGTGCATTCTTATATTAAGATATGCATATGGGCAAAAATTACAAGATTAAGGCAAGACATGACCTCTTTTATAACAAGAGAGAATGCATCTAATCTAATAAATGATTAAAAATTTTGAAAAGAAGTCACCACTTTTTTTGGCAACCAGGAAGCAACTCCAAAATTTATTCCAATGAACAAAAGAAAGTAACAAAAAAAAAAAAATATCGCTGAATGTACATTTCTACATGGCGACAACAACGTCGGGTCGGACATCTAGTACAATCCAAGTACGATGAAATTTGGTTTATTACAATTACAATTACAATTAATTCATATTCACTTATGATCGTTAATTACAATTCCATTGAAGTACATTTTCTATGTCATTAATTACATTATTAAGTACATTATATTAAATTACTATCGCTTAAGTAGATTAATTACATTATAATTTTTATCAATTACAGTATATATATGTATAGCACGTGATAATTGTTTTAGAGCGAGAGATTTATTTTTATTTCAGAAGTTATTTGCTCCCGCGATGATTAGCAGAATTCGAACACTCGTCTAAATATTTGAGATTGCGAGAAATCGATTAATTTTAAAGGAAAGAAATTGAAAAGAATACATGTGGACTTACGTACAGGTGAGTATGAATTGAACAACAAATAACTTCCTATATAAAAATTAATAATTGAATACAAGATCATACAGGAATTATTTATTTTTACATAAATAATCGCGGATAAGGGAATTAGGCACGCATGAATGCTAAAATAAATATTAACCCCCTCCGTCTATGGCCTTGGTTGGTTCGAAGTTGTCGGGGGTTCTGGTTAGGTGGCACCAACGGATTTGTTACTTGCAGTAGTTTTCTTTTATATTACTCTCCGAGTTCTTCTATAGTGGCTCGCAAGATTCAGGGAGGCTTACTAAATTCTCTGAAGGTTTCCTGACTCTTCTTATAACGTATCAGGGAAGTTTAATGACTAATTTCTTCTGAAGAGAGCAAGGTGCGAAGGAGAAGAGAGAGACTATCTTTTACTGTAATTTACTGCTAAAATGTACAGGTAGTGCTCAGCCTCTGAATTGATCTTTGAATGCATATGGAAGAGGTTTGTGGGGTTTATATACCCCGATTTTACTATCATCACCATTATTAAATACTGAAAAGGCTGTATTATTTTTGCACAATAGTTAAAAAAAAATAAAGCAATGGCTAAACAAATAAACAGGATATAGGAAGAGGAAACCATATTTTTTGGCTTAAACCGCATATTGTAGATCTGCTATTTTTCCTGATCCGCCGAGTTCGTGCAAATTAATTTTCCGTTAGAATTTTTCATTTTGCGTTACGTACCCCTCGTTAATCTTTCGCGTACTCCCACGGTTACGCGTGCCCCAGTTTGAGAACCATTGCTATACAGTACCAAATAATGGTCCTTTCCTTGTATTTTTGCATGCAGTTGCATACTTCTGAATCATCTGACATAAAACATCATTGTTATTATTTATTATTATTATATGGTCAATGGCTCGATTGGTTGGAGATTTTGATTGGACGCAGGCCTAGAAGGCTCGGGTTTGAGACTTCATAGTGACCCAAAATTTGCATTTTCTCGGGAAAGCTCACCCCTACCCATGGGGATGAGTTTCCAAATAAAATTCTAAAACAAATTTTTAGGGATTTCGGTTTTCAAGTAAAAACAAACCCCGTTTACTGTATATTTAGATGGACGTCGTCATAAGTAACTGACACTTTCCCTCGTCAGTAAATTCCTGAGTAACTATGACTCTCTCCCTCGTCAGTAAATGACGACAGTAACCATGACTCTTTCCCTTGTCGTGAGTAACTATGACTCTCTCTGCCTCGTCGTGAGTAACTATGACTCTCTCTACCTCGCCGTGAGTAACTATGACTCTCTCTACCTCGTCGTGAGTAACTATGACTTTACCTCGTCAGCTGCTGATCGCTGAGCTTGGCGGGTCCTAGGCTGAGGATAACCAGAATAGGCTAAAATCTAAATCTTAAATTGAAAGTTAGGGGATCGACTAATCTGGACCGCCCCAATATACTGTATATTATTGTTATAATCCATCGTAACAATAGTAAACACTGTCGGGTAAATGTTTAGAATAACTCCAAAATGTTTTAAACGACAAACAAGTTGCTGCAAGGTTCTGTTTTTAACGGAATCTTATTAAATACAATTTGAGAGCAAATGACAAATAAGCTCCGTAAATATTAATCAAAGTTTGTGAAATTTTTTAAAATTATTTTGTGGCGGCATTATAATGACGTCAGAAGTAGAAAAAATGTTTTATCTGAAAACCCACCGAATTTGCTATAGCGCGAATATGCTATAGAGCACGAAAATATGAAAATATGGTACATAAAATATAAATATATTCACTATTTGTAATATTGATTAGTATTATAAAAAGCGTAAATTTGTTAGTTAAATAGGGTTGGTAAAATAGGGGAACGATGCGTAAATAGCAAGTCAGTATCTAAAGAGTACGAGGCCAAAAACACCAGAAACTGTTCTAGAGTATAGATTCTTATGATGATAATTTATAATGATTGGCTGATACAAAGTAGCACTTGTTTCATTTACATCTAACGTCATGAAGGAAATGTGCGATTGGCTAGAAACACTCAAATCTCTCTTCTTTTTCGTAAGTTTCACGGGAATTTATTTTCCAGACTCATGAAACACGACGATATAAGCTATAGGAAACTTCTCTGGCACGGAACTAGCGTGGCTTTCGTAGCGGCTATTTTGAATTCTGGATTAAGAATTATGCCTCATTCGGGTGGACTAGTTGGAAGAGGAATTTATTTCGCTTCTGAGCATGCTAAAAGCTCGTGGTATGGTAAGTTTTAAGTGTTTGTTCCTTTTCCATATGAATACGTATACGTTCGAAGTCTCACTCATGAATAAACGGTGTTATAAATACCTATATACGCCATACACGAGTATAACTTTCCCACCCCATCCCTACACACGCGCACAACTTTACCCCCACTGTCGCTTCAGCTTCAGTGCGTTTACGTTTACAAGCTGTAATGTAAATATTAATAGAACAGGTGGTCTGCGCAGTATAGGTACATATATATACTGATTTTGCTAGTCTTCGATGAATGTCATAATGGGATTATTACTGCCGTGGAAAGGAAAAAATGCGTCAAAATTGAGTTAAGACCATGGTGGGGGTCGATAAGCCATTTCTACATCTCTATACAAAAGGAGGAGCGCGCAAGTCTAGTTTATATTGGTCAAATCAACGAAAAATGTAATTAATTTCAACTAAATCATGGTTACTTTGGTCATTTACTGACGCGGTAAAAAGAGTCATAGTTACTTATGACGAGGTAAATAGTCATGGTTACTCTGGTCATTTACAGACGAGGCAAAGAGTCAGTTACTCATAACGTAAAGAGATTCATGGTTACTTGGTCATTTACAGAGGAGGGAAAGAGAGTCATACAGTAAAGGGATCAACTGAGACATCTATTGTTTTTTCGAGATCTGCTGCAAGTGAAGTGCTGGATTTGCGTCTGTCTCGAAGGGAAGTAATCTTTAGATATTGTAGATCAGATGGAGAAAGCTTAGAGGGCCTCCCTGATCTAGGGCGATCAGCTGGGGCTCCATTTGAACTGTAACGAGCCAAGATTTTTTGTACACCAGTTTTGGAAACGCCTGTAGATTCACTTATTTTTCTTTGACTCACTCCTTCACCATGCAACTGTATTTTATATTTAATCTCACCAGAAATTGTACTTTTTGTCATTTCTTAAGCCTGTGAAAGAAAAAAAAAGCAGCATGAATTAAGATTATAATGAGAAACGTTTTGGATAAATTTGTTTTGCAGAATTTAAGTGAATATGTCAATACTTTTAATTGTAAATATTGATATAACAATAGCTTAGCAGCATTTACTGCAGATCCATCAGTAATACTTCGCTAGATCTTTAAACACATGCGTTATAAGTAATATAATGAATCAACCCTCAAGTCCAATTTATGCAGACTAGAGGGTCATCCAGCTTATACAACTTTATACACTTAAGTAATAACTTAGTTATACGTTAATATGTATTTTAGTATCAAAACCAATTTTCATACAACAGATTATCTAATAGTTATCAGATCGACAGTGGTCTGACTTTTGCACAGTACTGTGTGTATGTCTGTGTATATATATATATATATATATATATTATATATATATATATATGTGTGTGTGTATATATATAAGCAAACAACCATAGGGAAAAAGGAAAAAAAACACGAAATCCGAGTGCTTTCGTGATATATTCACATCTTCAAGGAAAAGATGTGAATATATCATGAAAGCGCTCGGATTTCGTGTTTTTTTCTTTTTCCCTTTAGTTGTTTGCTTATTAATAAGATCGTGTTATCTTGTGATTTTAATGTGTATATATATGTATATATATATATATATATATATATATATATATATATATATATATATATATATATATATATATATATATATATTCATTCACGATTGGTTAGGTAAGTCATGTTATTTTCGTTAGTTTTAACGTTTTATTTGATGGATTAATTTAAAAAATGTCTCCTAAAGATCCTAGTGTAAACTATGTAAACTACATTTGCTCCAGTTCCGGCAACTTAAATCACAGCTACGTTTCGAAAGTGAACAGAATTAGTTTGGCGACTGTTTTGGTAAATGTTTAGAATAACTCCAAACTGTTAAATTTCCATAACTTATACATTCATAGATTCGTTTTTATATGGCGACTCATTTTTGATAGTCTGAGGTTGCACAACTGGGATCACCTGAAGATCAGGACCCCCAGCCTTCCTTAGTTAGTTTTATAAGGCTAACAAACGAAAATATCACGATCTAACCTAGCCAGTCGTCAAGGGTGTACAGTTAACCTAAAGATTTGTTAGGTAGTGATATTTTCGTTAGTTAGCCTTATAAGGCTAACTAAAGAAAGCTGGGGTCCTGATCTTCAGGTGATCCCGGATACGGAGATAGTCGCGGATAAGGGAGTAGGCACGCATTAATGCTAAAATAAATATGAACCCATTCCGTCTACAGCCTTGGTTCGAAGTTCTCGGGGTTCTGGTTAGGTGGCACCAACGGATTTGTTACTTGCAGTAGTTTTCTTTTATAGTACTCTCCGAGTTCTTCTATTATGGCTCATAGGATTCAGGGAGGTTTACTAAATTCTCTGAAGATTCCTTGACTCTTCATATAACGTATCGGGGAAGTTTAATGACTAAGTTCTTCTGAAGAGAGCATGGCTCGGAGAAGAGAGAGACTATCTTTTACTGTAATTTACTGCTAAAATGTACAGGTAGTGCTCAGCCTCTGAATTGATCTTTGAATGCATATGGAAGAGGTTTATGGTGTTTATATACCCCGATTTTACTATTCCAACGAACGAAAAAAAAGAAAACAAAAAAAAAAATAAAATATCGCTGAATGTACATTTCTATATGGCGACACAACGTCGGGTCGGACATGTAGTACGATCCAAGTACGGTGAAATTTTGGTTTATTACAATTAATTCCTATTCACTGCGGGAGAGTGGGTGAGTAATCGCGGATACGGAGAAAGACGCGGATACGAGAAAGTCGCGGATAAGGGAATAGGCACGCATGAATGCTAAAATAAATATTAACCCATTCCGTCTACGGCCTTGGTCGGTTCGAAGATGTCGAGGGTTCTGGTTAGGTGGCACAAACGGATTTGTTACTTGCAGTAGTTTCCTTTTGTAGTACTCTCCGAGTTCTTCTATAGTGGCTCATAGGATTCAGGGAGGCTTACTAAATTCTCTGAAGATTCCTTGACTCTTCTTATAACGTATCGGGAAGTTTAATGACTAAGTTCTTCTGAAGAGAGCATGGCTCGGAGAAGAAGAGAGAGTATCTTTTACTGTAATTTACTCCTAAAATGTACAGGTAGTGCTCAGCCTCTGAATTGATCTTTGAATGCATATGGAAGAGGTTTTCGGTGTTTATGTCGGGTCGGACATCTAGTATAATCCAAGTACGGTGAAATTTTGGTTTATTACAATTAATTCATATTCACTGCGGATGAGTTGGTAATCGCGGATACGTAGAAATTTAGGCCGGGCTGAAACTCAAGATAGAATTAATCAGTCATTAACAGTTGGCTTTTGATATAAAAATAAGATTCCTGAAAAAAATAATTGTGGCGACCAACATGTGTCCGGCCACCCCTGTTTTTGTAAAAACATCTAATGCTGCTTTCAAAATCAGGAAAATGGCAATATCTCTTCTTCTGAGCATGCTAGAGAGATGATTTGCATTCCAGAAGATGTAGAATTTGATTTAGAACAAATTATTAAGTTATTTTTTCGTAAAACCTTTAGTTTTTGAGTTATTTTAGAAAAACTAATTTTTGGGGCCCATAGACCCCCTTTCGACGGACCTTAGTGACAAAAGAAATTCTAAAATAAGCACTATTTGGCTTTTTGATTACTAACATTGCCCCTAAAAGGATGTTGACATGGACATAGTGATCACATGATATGACTTTTCCTTGTTATCTTGCATCCATTATGCTTGATTAAAGAATAGAGGGTGGGGCTGCTTCATGAACTTTTTTTAAACGTAATAAATTGAAAACTTTTTTTTTTTTCAGGTGCCTTTGTTATAAGTTTCCAACTGCAATTTGTCATTGAATTTAACATTTGCAATATAAAGTATGACTTCTACAAGGAAAACAGTTGCTAAAGTACTTGGCGATGTACGTTTTATGCCAGCAGAACAGTTTCCTTTAGGGAAATTGCCTACGTTGAAGCAAGTTATTGAAAGGTGTTTGTGTTTCGGAGACTATAAAACAGATGCTGTACTGAGAGCTACTTCTGAGGAATTGCATAAATTGTGGGTCACATATAATGTTTATCCAATATCAGAAATGCCATACAGAGCCGACTGAAAACCCAAATAAAGTAATTCAACCACCTTTTGAAGTATGAGAAAAAGAAAAGGGGACCTAAATATCATCAAGATCTGGATGATTTTCTGAAAACTGTAAACGTTTTATTTGACATATATCAACATGATCACAAACTGTTGGCAGATACAGAGAAAAAGCACTTACTAAAAATGACTGAATCTGATTACCAGTTTTATGAGGTAGGTCTGTTGATTGAATTTAAAGTTGTAAATTATTAATTAATTTTAATTAATTGTTAATTATTAATATTATCAATTATTAATTACACTGGCCAACAAAATTAAACTTTTTTTTCTCATCACAAACATGATCACACTTTTCTTAATGCATGTTTCGCGCTGATTCCGAATCTGGTTTTATTTGTTTTCTAGCACGTATAGTTATATAGATACACTGGTTTTGATATTTTTAAGTTTTTGATATTGCTATAAGAAAATTTATGGATGTATAGATCACACTTAGGAATGCTAAACAACAAATACATCATATACCTTATTCAATGTACTTATAAATAAAGAATATATACATTATTTTATTAAAAGCGCTGTGAGTGTGATTTCCTTTTGTAAATTTGGCCTGGATTGTCACGATACAGCATCCAACAATGGTCCGCCATCATGCTTTCATTCCAATATCCTTGGTAGCGCTTCTCCATCATCTGAATATCTTGATGGAAGAGCGTTCCTTGCTCGTCACTCACTGCACCAAGGTTTTCAGGAAAGAAATCTAAGTGGGAATGCAGGAAGTGAATTTTTAACGACATTCGACACTCCATTTCTTTGAAGGCATCAAGGAGGTTCTTGACTCCATCCTTATACGCAGGTGACTTGTTGCTTCCAAGAAAGTTTTCACATATCCATTTGAACGCCAGCCAAGCTTTCAATTCCAGCGCACTTAGGACTTTTTCAAATTCAGTGTCATTCAAAACCTCCCTTATTTGTGGCCCAACAAAAATTCCTTCCTTCAATTTTGCTGCAGTAACCTTCGGAAATTTCCTTGAAAGGTATTGGAACCCTTCAGAATTGACTTTACCCATTGCTTTAACAAAATTCTTCATTAAACCAAGTTTAATGTGAAGAGGTGGCAGATAGATCTTTTGGGGATCCACTAAAGGGACAGACTGGACATTGCTTATCCCTGGGACATATGTATACCTAAGTGGCCAGTCACTTTTGGTGTAATGTTCTATAGTGGCGCGACTGTCCCACAGGCAAAGGAAACAACAAAATTTTGTGAATCCTGACTGCATACCCATAAGCATTTCTATAACTTTTAGATCTCCACAAACATTCCATTGTTGACTGTCGTATTTGATTGCCTTAAGTAGTATATCCATATTGTCATGTGTGTCTTTTAGATGGACGGAATGGGCAATGGGGATGGATGGCATTATATTACCATTATGCAAAAGAACTGCTTTCAGGCTTCTCTGCGACGAATCAATAAAGAGGCGCCACTCAGATGCCACATACGTCTGAGATATGGCTGTAAATAGTCCATTGATGTCATGGCAATAACAGAGAGGACCGTTACTGAAAAGAATGCTGTTAATTCAAAATTCCGATTTCGGTAGTAACTAATACGAACATTGTTCTCAAGTAAATTGTTCTCCTTTAGTCTTGAGGCGAGAAGCTCTGATTTCTCTTTAGACAGCGATAAGTCTCTAACAAGATCATTCAACTGTCCTTGGGTTAACTTTTTAGGCTCTAAATGTCTACCTTCAAAAGTGTACTCTGGTTCTGTAGATGGTCCGGAAACGCCAGTTGCACCTTCATCACTTTCCATGTCATCTATGATAGAATCTAGCCTATCACTTGGGGGAATTGGAATGGGCAATGTTTCATCATGTTTTACTGGTCTACGTGCTGAATCCAAGTTTGGATATACAATCTGGTGTTTGTTCTTGGCAGAAAACCCCATTAAGTTCACACTACAAAAATAACAGTCTTCGTGATGATCTCTCGGCTCCCTCCATATCATGGGTATGGCAAATGGCATTGAAGCTTTCTTTTTGTTAAGCCAATCACGTAATCCATTTGAACAGCCAGAACAGATTTGATGTGGCGCCCATGGTTTATCTTGGTCACCTAGATGGCAACCAAAGTATAGCTTGTATATTTTCTTAATGTCGGTTGTAATATTTCGTCGCTGTGTTTTAGTTGTCAACTGGCCGCATACGAAACAACTTGTCGGGGTCATTCTTACATTGTCGAGGCATGTTGACTAACCTGAGCAAACTATAAATTCAAAAAAAATGTACACCAACTTGACACAACAAGTTCTTGGACTGGACTGATCTTTTGACACACAAAGCACGGCGTTGTTGCCTGAATCACAATGCTGCTAGACGTAAAAGCTCACACCTGAAATACATAAGATGTATAATAGGGCGGCTCGTTTTTACTTTTTTCGATATTTGATTAGGGGTAGTGCGGAAAAGTTGCGATTTGGAGAGAAAATAAAGTGTGTAAATTTTTTTTGATCTACGTCAATACCTTCCGGTGGCGGCGAGTCCTTAAAAATCGAAAAATAGGCCTAAAAACACAAAATTTTTATATAATTTTTATATATAATGTTCATTGTTCAATGACTGCTATTAATTTATTCAAGCCTATAATAGTGTTCTCAGGGTTGTTTGCACAGAAATATACCGGAATTAACATTTGTATAACATCTTGTTAAAACTTGCTTTAAATCAATATTTTGGATATTTTAACGGCTAAGACGCCACCGGAAGTTATTAACAGATTGTGCTGAAATTTTTATTGTTTATTTTGTAAGTCTTTAAAACCATTTTCCAATGTACCCCGTTAGGCCTATTTTTCGATTTTTAAGGACTCGCCGCCACCGGAAGGTATTGACGTAGATAAAAAAAAATTTACACACTTTATTTTCTCTCCAAATCGCAACTTTTCCGCGCTACCCCCAATCAAATATCGAA
This sequence comes from Bathynomus jamesi, assembly GCA_023014485.1. Taxonomy (NCBI): domain Eukaryota; kingdom Metazoa; phylum Arthropoda; class Malacostraca; order Isopoda; family Cirolanidae; genus Bathynomus; species Bathynomus jamesi. The sequence goes on from JAJOZX010022755.1 coordinate 36,298, forward strand.
AAAAGTGTAAAAACGAGCCGCCCTAATGTATAATTAAGATAATTGAAATAAATAAGATGAATAAACTAAAAAACACAATAAAATAAACACAATCAAATGTTGAAATATTAGTATTTTGCCTATTTAAAATGGTTAAATCTGTGTAGTTATATATATGCCTTCATCTTGAAAACTATACGTGCTAGAAAAAATCTGAATGCAGTTTTGGAATCAGCGTGAAAAATGCTATCCAGCCAACACAAATTTTACTCTGATGAAAAATCTTTGTTGACCAGTGTTGTTATTAGTTTTCTACAATTTTTAAAGTGCATTTAATAAGTTAGTAATATCAATAATACACTATTAATGATGTTAATAATATTTTAGTATTTTCTCATTTTTGTAAGAATTTCATTTTACATATAGAGACCCATAGATAAAAGATACATTATAGTGTAATGAAATATAATCACTTTGTAGGACCAGAAAACAACTAGGCATGGTTACTGTACCCTGAAAGAAGTCCCAGAAACAGCCACTGACTTAAAATTCAAATCACGGGTCATTCAATCTCAAAAAGCAAAAGAATCAGTTCCTCCTCCTCATCCTCCTGAACCTATGGACATTCCTGAGTTGACAGATAGCGACAGTTGTAATGATTCATTTGATGCAGACTATGTTCCAGAAGTCTAAACATTACAGAACAGAACTAGATTACGCTCATTAGCTGAAGCATGTGACAGGTATAGTACTGAAAGATAAATCTTTTAATACAGCTTAAAGTGAAATCATTGTGACTAAGAGATTAAGATTACCAATAAATTATTCATTGACAATAGATATGTAAATCTACTTTAAATATCCTAACAGATATCAAGTAAGTGATAGAGCAGGAGCGGCTATTGGTTCTGCTACATTGGTGGACTTTGGAGTAATCACCCCAGATAACATACAAAATGTTATTGATAAGTATGTTTTTAATCACTCTAGATATTACATTTCTTAGCTTCTGCTATAAGTTCTAAATCACCAGATTTACTATTATTTTTAATTAGCGTCAAAATTCCTATTTTGCATTTATATTAATTAGTTTCAAACAGGACACTGATATTTGTGTTTTGTATAATGCTAATGCAGTAATGCATGGCCAATATTTTTGAAATACTTTTCAGGAACAAGTTGAGAAGGGAGAGAGCTAAATTGAGAGCTGAAGGAAGAAGAAGTGATATTTGAAAAAGTGACTGGCATTGGCTTTGATGGTAGAAAGGATGCTACACTTGCTGTTAACAAAGTAAATGAAAAGTATTATACATCCACAATCCTAGAGGAACATTGTCATTACTGGAGAGCCAGGTAAATGGAAATGATCCATACAGTTATAGGCGTTATGCTGTTATACAGGGTGTCCCGTAAGTCTGGACCCATAGGGAAAAATAATAAAATTACAAATAGTCCAAAAATTTATTTATAATATATTTTTTTATTATTTTTATTATTTTTTATTATTTTTTTATTATGATCTTACTCCGCTGGAGTTTTATTTGTGGGGCCACTTGAAAGCCAAAGTGTACGAGGTCAAACTTCAGAACATTTTCCACCTTAAAGCACGCGTTGTGGAGGCGTGTCAAGAAATTTCTGCGACTGTGATTCAGAAAGTGCTGTCGCAGTGGAGATTGCGTCTTCAACTATGTGTGCGACACAACGGCGGACACTTTGAACAGATTATGTAATAAATTTTTGGACTATTTTGTAATTTTATTATTTTTCCCTATGGGTCCAGACTTACGGGACACCCTGTATTACTGTACTATAAAGTAATATTCAATTACTTAAAAAAATTTCTTTTTAAGTGACAACTGTCCATCCAGTTAACTTTATTCCTCCCTTTTTCATTTTTATTTAATTGTAAAATTAATTACATTTATTTTCAGATGATTTCTACCTCGACCATTTTACCCCGGAGAGTGGCAAAGGCATTGACATTGCTCATGGCATTTATAAGATCATTAAAGGGGCAGAACTTGAGGCCAAATTAAACTTGGTTAAAGCAGATGGGACAAATACTAACACAGGACATATGCATGGGTCAATCAGATATTTGGAAATGTTTTTAGGGCAACCTCTTCAGTGGGATATTTGTCTTCTGCATCTAAATGAATTGCCACTTAGACACATCTTCATAACTTTAAATGGACAACAAAAAGTCCAGACAAATTTTCTGGCCCTATTGGTTCTCAGCTCAATGGGGATGTGTCAGAATGGAATGTTGTGGACTTCAAATCTATACCTTATCCTGCATTTGTGCTTCTACCAAATGAGGTTGTCAATAATTTATCAACAGACCAATACTATGGATACTGCATCTGCTGGGCAATTATTACTGGTGAAGTGGATGAAGACCTGGCACTCTTAGAAGTTGGCCTGCTAAATCACTCTCGATGGCTCACCTTAGCCTGTGGAATTCTTCGCTTTTATGTTTCACAAAAAAGACCCAGTAAGAACCTCAAAATCATAGTAGAATTCATCATCAAAGTATACTTTCACAGTTGGTTCAATATCAAGGCTAATAAGAGGCTAAGTGATGGGTCAAGAACCTATTCAATATGATCCAAAGAGTAAATAAATTCCCTGACGGGAAAATTAGAGAAATTTGTTATGACGTGTTAAACAATAACAGCTATTTTGCTCATGGTGAAAATATTTTAGTTGGAATGCTGGCTGATGAAGAGGAAGAGGTGAGGAGGTGTGCTGTCAATAAGTTGTGTGTCTGAGCGAGTTTAGAGGATTTT
>JAJOZX010022756.1:0-27675 GCA_023014485.1 Bathynomus jamesi
TTTGGGAAGCATTGCCGCATGGAGCTTTAAGTTTTCTGCCTTGAAATCGGCCAAAAGCACCAGTTCCGGGGTCCCTTGAATCATGTTTTGCACTATAACTTTTTATCTAAACAAGATAGAGCAAAAAATAGGCACCAAATTAAAGTGTTTTTAATCCTCTTTCTAACTTACACAATTATGATAGTCTTGGAACAAGAAATGGCACATTGGTACATACAAAGATTTCAGAAATATCACATAATTCGTTTTCTCACACTCAAGGCAGACAAGGCGCCTTATTCATGACACAAATTTGAGATTAACATTTTGTCACAAGTCTAATCGATCAAGAAGTGAAAGCATTACATGATGATTAATTTCATAATGACATTTACACAGTCAGTTGTTGAGAGTTTGTTTCTTGAAGCTGTCAAAGCGGCGTCTGTTGAACTCCACAGCTTGAAGGAGATAGTCCCTTTGCTTGGCATCTGTTGTTATGACATTTGCAAAGTCGCTCATCATCTTGACACCACGTTCAGCAATGTCATTCACCGCTTTCAGATTCTTAACATAGTCCAACGCTTTTCTGTAGTCCTCATTCTGTGGCCAAGACGTGACAGGTTCCAGAAGCCACTCGGATCCAATGTTCAGTGTGTCCAGCAGGAAATGTGATTCTGGGCCAATGAGATCAACCAGGGTGGTCTTAGCTGTGACTCTCTGGAATAGAGGCTTTCCTGTTCTGAAGCTGTCTGGCTTCTCAGTGGCATGTAACTGGGCAGCAATGTCGTGCTTCAATGTGTCACTCAATCTACTGCTGAACAGGGCAAATGGCACGACTTCCTGCGTCAGGTACCATTTGTGGTTTTCCATATTATTAAGTACTGCATCAGCAATCTCTGGGTCAGTTTTCTTGTACTTCAACATGTCCTGGATTAGACTTAGATCATTCACGGGAGCATCTGCAGCAGACATTGACATCATCCATACAGGAGTGTAGAACAGCGCAAGGAAGGTGTTGAGTCTTTCCAGCTTTGATACAGTGTCTTCGTCGTACTCAAGTTGATCTGCAAACATCAGCATTTTCATGGAGTACAGGTTTCTGGCCATCCATCTGGCCTGATAAATGGCGCCTGGTCGACTCCAGTGAATACCTCGAGGAGGCGTTCCTCCAAGAACAATGACTGTCAGTTCAGCCATTTCCCTGTAGTCGGCTCTTGGAAGCCTTTCTGCTGTTAGAATGTCTTGGAGTATTTCTTCACTGTTCTTCTTCTTTTCCTTCAGCCATTTGCTGTTGATAGCCAGCATCTTTGGGTTTTCCTTGGACAAGTCCGTCCAAACATCCTTCAGATGCTCAAACCAGGGATTATCTGGCCCCTTCACCTTCCCAAACAGCTTCTCCCAAACTGCTCCATACTAGGATTTCCAGGATGTGATGTCGACAGGCCAGATAAAACACCTTTTGTCAGCATTTTCTCTAGCAGTTTGGCAGCTCCTCTGTGAACTCCACTGTTACTGGATGTAGTGTCAAAAACAAGGGCAGTAACATTATCCGTAAGTTCCCATGTCTAGTAAACCCATTGAAGCCTCAGCCTGAGCTGTGCCAGAAGAATTGTCGATGACAGGTACTCCCAATAACTTTCCTTCAGTGTATGAAGGTGGACCAGACACTAGCACAGCTAAAGTCTCTGAGGTACTTCCAGGTTCACTGCCCAAGACATCTTTGAGCAACTTTCCATCCCAGTGTAAGGCAGCGTACTGGGGGGTTTTCACAAAAGTTGGACATGTGACTCTGGCTGATATTATACCTGGACAGCATTCTGTTGCGACGTGTTGTTGAGGTTGAGATGACGAAGTTATCCAGATCAGCCCCTCCAGCTTTCAAGGTGGCAGAAACCATGGCAGTAACTTGATTGTCTGATAAACCAAGACGATCAGCTGTATTGCAGATGACATCACATTCCATGACCTTCCTTGGAAACGTCAAAGTAACACTAGTCACAGTGTCTTGATGGTGAGAACATCCAGGACGAGGCTGATGGTAATCCATGTCCTCTGTGTTAGCGTCGTTGTCAGTTGAGTCACCCCAGGTAATGTCATCCACATGGTGCTAGGACAACTGCTCCCCGGACAACCGCCCCCCGGACAGTTGCCCCCCGACAACCGCCCCCCCGGACAACTGACTGCCCCCGTAGGACAATCGCCCCCCTGATTATTGCCCCCCATAAGTAAATAAAAATTAAATAGGAATTAAATTTATTAATATTTATAAAAAACAAACCTAACCTAACCTAACCTAACCTAACCTCCAACTATGACTTTCAAAACGACCTTTCAATAAGTATTGCCAACTGTTTAAATATAATTAATTAATCCATAGTATATATGAAATACAATAAGTCTTGCCAACTGTTTAAATAAAATTAAGTAGCTAAACTTCATAATTTTATTATAAATAAGTAAGCAATAATTGGAAAAAATTTTGTTAAATATTGCTAACTTTTAAATATAATTTTCACTGGAAACTTTGACTGGAAGCAACCTCTGAGGGAAGTTGGTTCCAGATATTAACTATTTTATAGGAAAAGAAATTTCCGCAGACAGAGGTCCTAAATGTCTTTAGTTCCAGTTTAAACCCATTATTTCTTGTCGGATTGGCATTAAGTGAGAATAAGTTTCTGTAATCTACCCTGTCTATTTCTTTGAGCATCTTGAAGACTTGAATAAGCTGACCTCGCAACCTCCTCGTCTCTAAGCTAAACAGATTTAGGGGCTCCAATCTCCGTTGGTAGCTTTGCATTCTCAGTGAAGGGATCAATTTTGTAGCCCTTGCTTGTACTCTTTCTAACCTTTCTATGTCCTTCCTGAGGGATGGAGACCAAAACTGCGCACAGTATTCCACTTGAGGTCTGACTAGAGAATTATAAAGAGACATTACAGTCTCCTTGTTCCGAAACTGGAACTGTCTTTTAATATAACCTAATAATTTTAAGGCCCTCCTTTCGACTTCTGCACAGTGCTTCGACGGTTTCAGATCGTTGCTGATATAGACTCCTAAGTCTTTCTCTAGATCGGTCTCAGTCAAGTTCATTCCCAGAAAGAGTAATCGGTCTTCGGGTTTTTATACCCTATGTGCATTACCTTACATTTGTCCAAGTTGAATGGCATCTGCCAAGTAGCAGACCATTCGCCCAACCTGTCAAGATCGTTCTGAAGCGTTCTTACGCCCTCCTCAGTACCTACACTACTTCCTAATTTCGTATCGTCTGCAAATTTGTAGATTGCACTTAGAAGCCCGACGTCTATATCGTTAATATAGATGATAAAAAGTAAAGGACCCAGCACGGAACCCTGTGGGACACCACTGGTGACGGGCGCCCACTCCGAAGCCACTCCATTTATTACCACTCTCTGCTTTCTATCTTTTAACCAATCCTCAATCCAGTTGGAAACGAGCCCGGTGATTCCTAGTCCTTTGACTTTAGCTATCAATCTAGCGTGAGGGACTTTGTCAAAAGCTTTTTGAAAGTCAAGATACACTATATCTATTGCCCTACTTGCATCGTACAGTGTATGCATATTATGGAAAAACTCTAACAGGTTTGTCAGACAGGATCTATGTTGCCTAAATCCATGTTGAGAATAAAAAATTAGATTGTTAGATTCAAGGTGATACACAATACGTTTTGTAATGATGGATTCCAACGGTTTGTCGACAACTGATGTTAAACTGATCGGGCGAGAGAGAGAGAGAGAGAGAGAGAGAGAGAGAGAGAGAGAGAGAGAGAGAGAGTTACAAGGAGTTACAAGGAAAAGAAGTACCTAAAAAGGCCTTGCGGCCCATACCGAGGAGGTACCAATGGCAACGGGTGCCAGGGAAATTTTGTACACACTGAAATAGTGTGCAACATTTGGTCTAACCTTTTCTTGAACTGATCCAAAGAGGAACTGTTCATAACTTCCGAAGGTAACCTGTTCCAAGTTAGCCCTGTTCAAAAATCAACTTTTTCTTATTTTCATAGGTTTCTGTACGTTTTCCCATGCTTTTTGACCTGAAAAGGCCGAAAATCACAACCATTTTGACCTAGGTTTTTGGGAAGCATTGCCGCATGGAGCTTTAAGTTTTCTGCCTTGAAATCGGCCAAAAGCACCAGTTCCGGGGTCCCTTGAATCATGTTTTGCACTATAACTTTTTATCTAAACAAGATAGAGCAACAAAATAGGCACCAAATTAAAGTGTTTTTAATCCCTTTCTAACTTACACAATTATGATAGTCTTGGAACAAGAAATGGCACATTGGTACATACAAAGATTTCAGAAATATCACATAATTCGTTTTCTCACACTCAAGGCAGACAAGGCGCCTTATTCATGACACAAATTTGAGATTAACATTTTGTCACAAGTCTAATCGATCAAGAAGTGAAAGCATTACATGATGATTAATTTCATAATGACATTTACACAGTCAGTTGTTGAGAGTTTGTTTCTTGAAGCTGTCAAAGCGGCGTCTGTTGAACTCCACAGCTTGAAGGAGATAGTCCCTTTGCTTGGCATCTGTTGTTATGACATTTGCAAAGTCGCTCATCATCTTGACACCACGTTCAGCAATGTCATTCACCGCTTTCAGATTCTTAACATAGTCCAACGCTTTTCTGTAGTCCTCATTCTGTGGCCAAGACGTGACAGGTTCCAGAAGCCACTCGGATCCAATGTTCAGTGTGTCCAGCAGGAAATGTGATTCTGGGCCAATGAGATCAACCAGGGTGGTCTTAGCTGTGACTCTCTGGAATAGAGGCTTTCCTGTTCTGAAGCTGTCTGGCTTCTCAGTGGCATGTAACTGGGCAGCAATGTCGTGCTTCAATGTGTCACTCAATCTATGCTGAACAGGGCAAATGGCACGACTACCTGCGTCAGGTACCATTTGTGGTTTTCCATCTTATTAAGTACTGCATCAGCAATCTCTGGGTCAGTTTTCTTGTACTTCAACATGTCCTGGATTAGACTTAGATCATTCACGGGAGCATCTGCAGCAGACATTGACATCATCCATACAGGAGTGTAGAACAGCGCAAGGAAGGTGTTGAGTCTTTCCAGCTTTGATACAGTGTCTTCGTCGTACTCAAGTGATCTGCAAACATCAGCATTTTCATGGAGTACAGGTTTCTGGCCATCCATCTGGCCTGATAAATGGCGCCTGGTCGACTCCAGTGAATACCTCGAGGAGGCGTTCCTCCAAGAACAATGACTGTCAGTTCAGCCATTTCCCTGTAGTCGCTCTTGGAGCCTTTCTGCTGTTAGAATGTCTTGGAGTATTTCTTCACTGTTCTTCTTCTTTTCCTTCAGCCATTTGCTGTTGATAGCCAGCATCTTTGGGTTTTCCTTGGACAAGTCCGTCCAAACATCCTTCAGATGCTCAAACCAGGGATTATCTGGCCCCTTCACCTTCCCAAACAGCTTCTCCCAAACTGCTCCTACTAGGATTTCCAGGATGTGATGTCGACAGGCCAGATAAAACACCTTTTTGTTCAGCATTTTCTCTAGCAGTTTGGCAGCTCCTCTGTGAACTCCACTGTTACTGGATGTAGTGTCAAAAACAAGGGCAGTAACATTATCCGTAAGTTCCCATGTCTCAAGTAAACCCATTGAAGCCTCAGCCTGAGCTGTGCCAGAAGAATTGTCGATGACAGGTACTCCCAATAACTTTCCTTCAGTGTATGAAGGTGGACCAGACACTAGCACAGCTAAAGTCTCTGAGGTACTTCCAGGTTCACTGCCAAGACATCTTTGAGCAACTTTCCATCCCAGTGTAAGGCAGCGTACGTGGGGGGTTTTCACAAAAGTTGGACATGTGACTCTGGCTGATATTATACCTGGACAGCATTCTGTTGCGACGTGTTGTTGAGGTTGAGATGACGAAGTTATCCAGATCAGCCCCTCCAGCTTTCAAGGTGGCAGAAACCATGGCAGTAACTTGATTGTCTGATAAACCAAGACGATCAGCTGTATTGCAGATGACATCACATTCCATGACCTTCCTTGGAAACGTCAAAGTAACACTAGTCACAGTGTCTTGATGGTGAGAACATCCAGGACGAGGCTGATGGTAATCCATGTCCTCTGTGTTAGCGTCGTTGTCAGTTGAGTCACCCCAGGTAATGTCATCCACATGGTGCTAGGACAACTGCTCCCCGGACAACCGCCCCCCGGACAGTTGCCCCCGACAACCGCCCCCCCGGACAACTGACTGCCCCCGTAGGACAATCGCCCCCCTGATTATTGCCCCCCCATAAGTAAATAAAAATTAAATAGGAATTAAATTTATTATATTTATAAAAAACAAACCTAACCTAACCTAACCTAACCTACCTCCAACTATGACTTTCAAACGACCTTTCAATAAGTATTGCCAACTGTTTAAATATAATTAATTAATCCATAGTATATATGAAATACAATAAGTCTTGCCAACTGTTTAAATAAAATTAAGTAGCTAAACTTCATAATTTTATTATAAATAAGTAAGCAATAATTGGAAAAAATTTTGTTAAATATTGCTAACTTTTTAAATATAATTTTCACTGGAAACTTTGACTGGAAGCAACCTCTGAGGGAAGTTGGTTCCAGATATTAACTATTTTATAGGAAAAGAAATTTCCGCAGACAGAGGTCCTAAATGTCTTTAGTTCCAGTTTAAACCCATTATTTCTTGTCGGATTGGCATTAAGTGAGAATAAGTTTCTGTAATCTACCCTGTCTATTTCTTTGAGCATCTTGAAGACTTGAATAAGCTGACCTCGCAACCTCCTCGTCTCTAAGCTAAACAGATTTAGGGGCTCCAATCTCCGTTGGTAGCTTTGCATTCTCAGTGAAGGATCAATTTTGTAGCCCTTGCTTGTACTCTTTCTAACCTTTCTATGTCCTTCCTGAGGGATGGAGACCAAACTGCGCACAGTATTCCACTTGAGGTCTGACTAGAGAATTATAAAGAGACATTACAGTCTCCTTGTTCCGAAACTGGAACTGTCTTTTAATATAACCTAATAATTTTAAGGCCCTCCTTTCGACTTCTGCACAGTGCTTCGACGGTTTCAGATCGTTGCTGATATAGACTCCTAAGTCTTTCTCTAGATCGGTCTCAGTCAAGTTCATTCCCAAGAAAGAGTAATCGGTCTTCGGGTTTTTATACCCTATGTGCATTACCTTACATTTGTCCAAGTTGAATGGCATCTGCCAAGTAGCAGACCATTCGCCCAACCTGTCAAGATCGTTCTGAAGCGTTCTTACGCCCTCCTCAGTACCTACACTACTTCCTAATTTCGTATCGTCTGCAAATTTGTAGATTGCACTTAGAAGCCCGACGTCTATATCGTTAATATAGATGATAAAAAGTAAAGGACCCAGCACGGAACCCTGTGGGACACCACTGGTGACGGGCGCCCATCCGAAGCCACTCCATTTATTACCACTCTCTGCTTTCTATCTTTTAACCAATCCTCAATCCAGTTGGAAACGAGCCCGGTGATTCCTAGTCCTTTGACTTTAGCTATCAATCTAGCGTGAGGGACTTTGTCAAAGCTTTTGAAAGTCAAGATACACTATATCTATTGCCCTACTTGCATCGTACAGTGTATGCATATTATGGAAAAACTCTAACAGGTTTGTCAGACAGGATCTATGTTGCCTAAATCCATGTTGAGAATAAAAAATTAGATTGTTAGATTCAAGGTGATACACAATACGTTTTGTAATGATGGATTCCAACGGTTTGTCGACAACTGATGTTAAACTGATCGTGAGAGAGAGAGAGAGAGAGAGAGAGAGAGAGAGAGAGAGAGAGAGAGAGAGAGTTACAAGAGTTACAAGGAAAAGAAGTACCTAAAAAGGCCTTGCGGCCCATACCGAGGAGGTACCAATGGCAACGGGTGCCAGGGAAATTTTGTACACACTGAAATAGTGTGCAACATTTGGTCTAACCTTTTCTTGAACTGATCCAAAGAGGAACTGTTCATAACTTCCGAAGGTAACCTGTTCCAAGTTAGCCCTGTTCAAAAATCAATTTTCTTATTTTCATAGGTTTCTGTACGTTTTCCCATGCTTTTGACCTGAAAAGGCCGAAAATCACAACCATTTTGACCTAGATTTTTGGGAAGCATTGCCGCATGGAGCTTTAATTTTTCTGCCTTGAAATCGGCCAAAAGCACCAGTTCCGGGGTCCCTTGAATCATGTTTTGCACTATAACTTTTTATCTAAACAAGATAGAGCAACAAAATAGGCACCAAATTAAAGTGTTTTTAATCCTCTTTCTAACTTACACAATTATGATAGTCTTGGAACAAGAAATGGCACATTGTACATACAAAGATTTCAGAAATATCACATAATTCGTTTTCTCACACTCAAGGCAGACAAGGCGCCTTATTCATGACACAAATTTGAGATTAACATTTTGTCACAAGTCTAATCGATCAAGAAGTGAAAGCATTACATGATGATTAATTTCATAATGACATTTACACAGTCAGTTGTTGAGAGTTTGTTTCTTGAAGCTGTCAAAGCGGCGTCTGTTGAACTCCACAGCTTGAAGGAGATAGTCCCTTTGCTTGGCATCTGTTGTTATGACATTTGCAAGTCGCTCATCATCTTGACACCACGTTCAGCAATGTCATTCACCGCTTTCGATTCTTAACATAGTCCAACGCTTTTTCTGTAGTCCTCATTCTGTGGCCAAGACGTGACAGGTTCCAGAAGCCACTCGGATCCAATGTTCAGTGTGTCCAGCAGGAAATGTGATTCTGGGCCAATGAGATCAACCAGGGTGGTCTTAGCTGTGACTCTCTGGAATAGAGGCTTTCCTGTTCTGAAGCTGTCTGGCTTCTAGTGCATGTACTGGGCAGCAATGTCGTGTGCTTCAATGTGTCACTCAATCTACTGCGACAGGGCAAATGGCACGACTACCTGCGTCAGGTACCATTTGTGGTTTTCCATCTTATTAAGTACTGCATCAGCAATCTCTGGGTCAGTTTTCTTGTACTTCAACATGTCCTGGATTAGACTTAGATCATTCACGGGAGCATCTGCAGCAGACATTGACATCATCCATACAGGAGTGTAGAACAGCGCAAGGAAGGTGTTGAGTCTTTCCAGCTTTGATACAGTGTCTTCGTCGTACTCAAGTTGATCTGCAAACATCAGCATTTTCATGGAGTACAGGTTTCTGGCCATCCATCTGGCCTGATAAATGGCGCCTGGTCGACTCCAGTGAATACCTCGAGGAGGCGTTCCTCCAAGAACAATGACTGTCAGTTCAGCCATTTCCCTGTAGTCGGCTCTTGGAAGCGTTTCTGCTGTTAGAATGTCTTGGAGTATTTCTTCACTGTTCTTCTTCTTTTCCTTCAGCCATTTGCTGTTGATAGCCAGCATCTTTGGGTTTTCCTTGGACAAGTCCGTCCAAACATCCTTCAGATGCTCAAACCAGGGATTATCTGGCCCCTTCACCTTCCCAAACAACTTCTCCCAAACTGCTCATACTAGGATTTCCAGGATGTGATGTCGACAGGCCAGATAAAACACCTTTTTGTTCAGCATTTTCTCTAGCAGTTTGGCAGCTCCTCTGTGAACTCCACTGTTACTGGATGTAGTGTCAAAAACAAGGGCAGTAACACTATCCGTAAGTTCCCATGTCTCCAGTAAATCCATTGAAGCCTCAGCCTGAGCTGTGCCAGAAGAATTGTCGATAACAGGTACTCCCAATAACTTTCCTTCAGTGTATGAAGGTGGACCAGACACTAGCACAGCTAAAGTCTCTGAGGTACTTCCAGGTTCACTGCCCAAGACATCTTTGAGCAACTTTCCATCCCAGTGTAAGGCAGCGTACTGTGGGGGTTTTCACAAAACTTGGACATGTGACTCTGGCTGATATTATACCTGGACAGCATTCTGTTGCGACGTGTTGTTGAGGTTGAGATGACGAAGTTATCCAGATCAGCCCCTCCAGCTTTCAAGGTGGCAGAAACCATGGCAGTAAGTTGATTGTCTGATAAACCAAGACGATCAGCTGTATTGCAGATGACATCACATTCCATGACCTTCCTTGGAAACGTCAAAGTCACACTAGTCACAGTGTCTTGATGGTGAGAACATCCAGGACGAAGCTGATGGTAATCCATGTCCTCTGTGTTAGCGTCGTTGTCAGTTGAGTCACCCCAGGTAATGTCATCCACATGAACAACTGCCTCTTGTTCTGCTGCAGCTGTAAAATAGTACAACATGTTAAGACAGTAATTTTTAAGTACATGCTAAATATCGCAATGGAGTAAAACTTAAAACTTTTTGTAACGTTCAAAGTAATTAGTTTTACCTTGTTCTTGTCTATGCTGCAGTCTTTCATTCCTCGCTGCTTGCTGCAGGGATCTTGTCTCAAAAATCTTGTCATGACCAGACATATGACCTTTCCTCTCAGTCTTTTGGTCTTCGTAGAACCTGATATCCTCATCTTTCTTCTCTCTGGATAACAGTCTGTTGTTCTGTATTTCCTGGATTGCATCTGGAGCTCCTATATCGAACAGGGTGTCTAATTCCAGCACAAATGCTCCTCTTTTTCCTCCAGGGTTACTTGCTCTTCCTTTGCTTTTCACCAGAGCACGATGTTTCTCATGTAGTTTCATGAAGAGCTTCATTGCGTTGTACTTGGTCATTGTCTTGATCCTAGCCATCTGCCAGAATGGCAGGAAATACAGAACAACAGACTGTTATCCAGAGTGAAGAATGATGAGGATATCAGGTTCTACGAAGACCAAAAGACTGAGAGGAAAGGTCATGTCTGGTCATGACAAGATTTTTGAGACAAGATCCCTGCAGCAAGCAGCGAGGAATGAAAGACTGCAGCATAGACAAGAACAAGGTAAAACTAATTACTTTGAACGTCACAAAAAGTTTTAAGTTTTACTCCATTGCGATATTTAGCATGTACTTAACAATTACTGTCTTAACATGTTGTCCTATTATACAGCTGCAGCAGAACAAGAGGCAGTTGTTCATGTGGATGGTGCTAGGACAACTGCCCCCCGGACAACCGCCCCCCGGACAATTGCTCCCCGACAACCGCCACCCGGACAACTGCCCCCGTAGGACAATCGCCCACCGGACAACCGCCCCCCGCACAATTGCCCACCGACAACCGCCCCCCGGACAACTGCCCCCGTTGGACAATCGCCCCCAGGATTGTTGCCCCCCATAAGTAAATAAAAATTAAATTGGAATTAAATTTATTAATATTTAAAAAAAAAAACCTAACCTAACCTAACGTAACCTAACCTAACCACCAACTATGACTTTCAAAACGACCTTTCAATAAGTATTGCCAACTGTTTAAATATAATTAAATAATCCATAGTATATATGAAATACAATAAGTCTTCCCAACAGTGTTAAATAAAATTAAGGAGCTAAACTTCATAATTTTATTATAAATAAGTAAGCAATAATTGGAAAATTTTTTGTTAAATATTGCTAACTTTTTAAATATAATTTTTTTTCAGGCTACAAGCAAAATTAAGCAAGAATTGACAATAATGTTGTTAAATAGTGTTTTCGCTTGCCATTTTTTAAACGTAAATTTAATTTCTATTTAATTTTTATTTACTTATGGGGGGAAATAATCCGGGGGTGCGATTGTCCTACGGGGGCAACTGTCCGGGGGGCGGTTGTCGGGGGACAATTGTCCGGGGGGGCGGTTGTCCAAGGTGCAGTAGCCCTGTTCAAAAATCAACTTTTTCTTATTTTCATAGGTTTCTGTACTTTTTCCCATGCATTTTGACCTGAAAAGGCCGAAAATCACAACCATTTTGACCTAGGTTGTTGGGAAGCATTGCCGCATGGAGCTTTAAGTTTTCTGCCTTGAAATCGGCCAAAAGCACCAGTTCCGGGGTCCCTTGAATCATGTTTTGCACTATAACCTTTATCTAAACAAGATAGAGCAACAAAATAGGCACCAAATTAAAGTGTTTTTAATCCTCTTTCTAACTTATACAATTATGATAGTCTTGGAACAAGAAATGGCACATTGGTACATACAAAGATTTCAGAAATATCACATAATTCGTTTTCTCACACTCAAGGCAGACAAGGCACCTTATTCATGACACAAATTTGAGATTAACATTTTGTCACTGGTCTAATCGATCAAGAAGTGAAAGCATTACATGTGATTAATTTCATAATGACATTTACACAGTCAGTTGTTGAGAGTTTGTTTCTTGAAGCTGTCAAAGCGGCGTCTGTTGAACTCCACAGCTTGAAGGAGATAGTCCCTTTGCTTGGCATCTGTTGTTATGACATTTGCAAAGTCGCTCATCATCTTGACACCACGTTCAGCAATGTCATTCACCGCTTTCAGATTCTTAACATAGTCCAACGCTTTTCTGTAGTCCTCATTCTGTGGCCAAGACGTGACAGGTTCCAGAAGCCACTCGGATCCAATGTTCAGTGTGTCCAGCAGGAAATGTGATTCTGGGCCAATGAGATCAACCAGGGTGGTCTTAGCTGTGACTCTCTGGAATAGAGGCTTTCCTGTTCTGAAGCTGTCTGGCTTCTCAGTGGCATGTAACTGGGCAGCAATGTCGTGCTTCAATGTGTCACTCAATCTACTGCTGAACAGGGCAAATGGCACGACTACCTGCGTCAGGTACCATTTGTGGTTTTCCATCTTATTAAGTACTGCATCAGCAATCTCTGGGTCAGTTTTCTTGTACTTCAACATGTCCTGGATTAGACTTAGATCATTCACGGGAGCATCTGCAGCAGACATTGACATCATCCATACAGGAGTGTAGAACAGCGCAAGGAAGGTGTTGAGTCTTTCCAGCTTTGATACAGTGTCTTCGTCGTACTCAAGTTGATCTGCAAACATCAGCATTTTCATGGAGTACAGGTTTCTGGCCATCCATCTGGCCTGATAAATGGCGCCTGGTCGACTCCAGTGAATACCTCGAGGAGGCGTTCCTCCAAGAACAATGACTGTCAGTTCAGCCATTTCCCTGTAGTCGGCTCTTGGAAGCCTTTCTGCTGTTAGAATGTCTTGGAGTATTTCTTCACTGTTCTTCTTCTTTTCCTTCAGCCATTTGCTGTTGATAGCCAGCATCTTTGGGTTTTCCTTGGACAAGTCCGTCCAAACATCCTTCAGATGCTCAAACCAGGGATTATCTGGCCCCTTCACCTTCCCAAACAGCTTCTCCCAAACTGCTCCTACTAGGATTTCCAGGATGTGATGTCGACAGGCCAGATAAAACACCTTTTTGTTCAGCATTTTCTCTAGCAGTTTGGCAGCTCCTCTGTGAACTCCACTGTTACTGGATGTAGTGTCAAAAACAAGGGCAGTAACATTATCCGTAAGTTCCCATGTCTCAAGTAAACCCATTGAAGCCTCAGCCTGAGCTGTGCCAGAAGAATTGTCGATGACAGGTACTCCCAATAACTTTCCTTCAGTGTATGAAGGTGGACCAGACACTAGCACAGCTAAAGTCTCTGAGGTACTTCCAGGTTCACTGCAAGACATCTTTGAGCAACTTTCCATCCCAGTGTAAGGCAGCGTACTGTGGGGGGTTTTCACAAAAGTTGGACATGTGACTCTGGCTGATATTATACCTGGACAGCATTCTGTTGCGACGTGTTGTTGAGGTTGAGATGACGAAGTTATCCAGATCAGCCCCTCCAGCTTTCAAGGTGGCAGAAACCATGGCAGTAACTTGATTGTCTGATAAACCAAGACGATCAGCTGTATTGCAGATGACATCACATTCCATGACCTTCCTTGGAAACGTCAAAGTAACACTAGTCACAGTGTCTTGATGGTGAGAACATCCAGGACGAGGCTGATGGTAATCCATGTCCTCTGTGTTAGCGTCGTTGTCAGTTGAGTCACCCCAGGTAATGTCATCCACATGGTGCTAGGACAACTGCTCCCCGGACAACCGCCCCCCGGACAGTTGCCCCCGACAACCCCCCCCCGGACAACTGACTGCCCCCGTAGGACAATCGCCCCCCTGATTATTGCCCCCCCATAAGTAAATAAAAAAAATAGGAATTAAATTTATTAATATTTATAAAAACAAACCTAACCTAACCTAACCTAACCTAACCTCCAACTATGACTTTCAAAACGACCTTTCAATAAGTATTGCCAACTGTTTAAATATAATTAATTAATCCATAGTATATATGAAATACAATAAGTCTTGCCAACTGTTTAAATAAAATTAAGTAGCTAAACTTCATAATTTTATTATAAATAAGTAAGCAATAATTGGAAAAAATTTTGTTAAATATTGCTAACTTTTTAAATATAATTTTCACTGGAAACTTTGACTGGAAGCAACCTCTGAGGGAAGTTGGTTCCAGATATTAACTATTTTATAGGAAAAGAAATTTCCGCAGACAGAGGTCCTAAATGTCTTTAGTTCCAGTTTAAACCCATTATTTCTTGTCGGATTGGCATTAAGTGAGAATAAGTTTCTGTAATCTACCCTGTCTATTTCTTTGAGCATCTTGAAGACTTGAATAAGCTGACCTCGCAACCTCCTCGTCTCTAAGCTAAACAGATTTAGGGGCTCCAATCTCCGTTGGTAGCTTTGCATTCTCAGTGAAGGGATCAATTTTGTAGCCCTTGCTTGTACTCTTTCTAACCTTTCTATGTCCTTCCTGAGGGATGGAGACCAAAACTGCGCACAGTATTCCACTTGAGGTCTGACTAGAGAATTATAAAGAGACATTACAGTCTCCTTGTTCCGAAACTGGAACTGTCTTTTAATATAACCTAATAATTTTAAGGCCCTCCTTTCGACTTCTGCACAGTGCTTCGACGGTTTCAGATCGTTGCTGATATAGACTCCTAAGTCTTTCTCTAGATCGGTCTCAGTCAAGTTCATTCCCAAGAAAGAGTAATCGGTCTTCGGGTTTTTATACCCTATGTGCATTACCTTACATTTGTCCAAGTTGAATGGCATCTGCCAAGTAGCAGACCATTCGCCCAACCTGTCAAGATCGTTCTGAAGCGTTCTTACGCCCTCCTCAGTACCTACACTACTTCCTAATTTCGTATCGTCTGCAAATTTGTAGATTGCACTTAGAAGCCCGACGTCTATATCGTTAATATAGATGATAAAAAGTAAAGGACCCAGCACGGAACCCTGTGGGACACCACTGGTGACGGGCGCCCACTCCGAAGCCACTCCATTTATTACCACTCTCTGCTTTCTATCTTTTAACCAATCCTCAATCCAGTTGGAAACGAGCCCGGTGATTCCTAGTCCTTTGACTTTAGCTATCAATCTAGCGTGAGGGACTTTGTCAAAAGCTTTTTGAAAGTCAAGATACACTATATCTATTGCCCTACTTGCATCGTACAGTGTATGCATATTATGGAAAAACTCTAACAGGTTTGTCAGACAGGATCTATGTTGCCTAAATCCATGTTGAGAATAAAAAATTAGATTGTTAGATTCAAGGTGATACACAATACGTTTTGTAATGATGGATTCCAACGGTTTGTCGACAACTGATGTTAAACTGATCGGGCGAGAGAGAGAGAGAGAGAGAGAGAGAGAGAGAGAGAGAGAGAGAGAGTTACAAGGAGTTACAAGGAAAAGAAGTACCTAAAAAGGCCTTGCGGCCCATACCGAGGAGGTACCAATGGCAACGGGTGCCAGGGAAATTTTGTACACACTGAAATAGTGTGCAACATTTGGTCTAACCTTTTCTTGAACTGATCCAAAGAGGAACTGTTCATAACTTCCGAAGGTAACCTGTTCCAAGTTAGCCCTGTTCAAAAATCAACTTTTTCTTATTTTCATAGGTTTCTGTACGTTTTCCCATGCTTTTTGACCTGAAAAGGCCGAAAAATCACAAACCATTTTGACCTAGGTTTTTGGGAAATTGGCATGAGGATGCTTTTTAGTTTTCTGCCTTGAAATCGGCCAAAAGCACCAGTTCCGGGGTCCCTTGAATCATGTTTTGCACTATAACTTTTTATCTAAACAAGATAGAGCAACAAAATAGGCACCAAATTAAAGTGTTTTTAATCCTCTTTCTAACTTACACAATTATGATAGTCTTGGAACAAGAAATGGCACATTGGTACATACAAAGATTTCAGAAATATCACATAATTCGTTTCTCACACTCAAGGCAGACAAGGCGCCTTATTCATGACACAAATTTGAGATTAACATTTTGTCACAAGTCTAATCGATCAAGAAGTGAAAGCATTACATGATGATTAATTTCATAATGACATTTACACAGTCAGTTGTTGAGAGTTTGTTTCTTGAAGCTGTCAAAGCGGCGTCTGTTGAACTCCACAGCTTGAAGGAGATAGTCCCTTTGCTTGGCATCTGTTGTTATGACATTTGCAAAGTCGCTCATCATCTTGACACCACGTTCAGCAATGTCATTCACCGCTTTCAGATTCTTAACATAGTCCAACGCTTTTCTGTAGTCCTCATTCTGTGGCCAAGACGTGACAGGTTCCAGAAGCCACTCGGATCCAATGTTCAGTGTGTCCAGCAGGAAATGTGATTCTGGGCCAATGAGATCAACCAGGGTGGTCTTAGCTGTGACTCTCTGGAATAGAGGCTTTCCTGTTCTGAAGCTGTCTGGCTTCCAGTGGCATGTAACTGGGCAGCAATGTCGTGCTTCAATGTGTCACTCAATCTACTGCTGAACAGGGCAAATGGCACGACTACCTGCGTCAGGTACCATTTGTGGTTTTCCATCTTATTAAGTACTGCATCAGCAATCTCTGGGTCAGTTTTCTTGTACTTCAACATGTCCTGGATTAGACTTAGATCATTCACGGGAGCATCTGCAGCAGACATTGACATCATCCATACAGGAGTGTAGAACAGCGCAAGGAAGGTGTTGAGTCTTTCCAGCTTTGATACAGTGTCTTCGTCGTACTCAAGTGATCTGCAAACATCAGCATTTTCATGGAGTACAGGTTTCTGGCCATCCATCTGGCCTGATAAATGGCGCCTGGTCGACTCCAGTGAATACCTCGAGGAGGCGTTCCTCCAAGAACAATGACTGTCAGTTCAGCCATTTCCCTGTAGTCGGCTCTTGGAAGCCTTTCTGCTGTTAGAATGTCTTGGAGTATTTCTTCACTGTTCTTCTTCTTTTCCTTCAGCCATTTGCTGTTGATAGCCAGCATCTTTGGGTTTTCCTTGGACAAGTCCGTCCAAACATCCTTCAGATGCTCAAACCAGGGATTATCTGGCCCCTTCACCTTCCCAAACACTTCTCCCAAACTGCTCCTACTAGGATTTCCAGGATGTGATGTCGACAGGCCAGATAAAACACCTTTTTGTTCAGCATTTTCTCTAGCAGTTTGGCAGCTCCTCTGTGAACTCCACTGTTACTGGATGTAGTGTCAAAAACAAGGGCAGTAACATTATCCGTAAGTTCCCATGTCTCAGTAAACCCATTGAAGCCTCAGCCTGAGCTGTGCCAGAAGAATTGTCGATGACAGGTACTCCCAATAACTTTCCTTCAGTGTATGAAGGTGGACCAGACACTAGCACAGCTAAAGTCTCTGAGGTACTTCCAGGTTCACTGCCCAAGACATCTTTGAGCAACTTTCCATCCCAGTGTAAGGCAGCGTACTGTGGGGGGTTTTCACAAAAGTTGGACATGTGACTCTGGCTGATATTATACCTGGACAGCATTCTGTTGCGACGTGTTGTTGAGGTTGAGATGACGAAGTTATCCAGATCAGCCCCTCCAGCTTTCAAGGTGGCAGAAACCATGGCAGTAACTTGATTGTCTGATAAACCAAGACGATCAGCTGTATTGCAGATGACATCACATTCCATGACCTTCCTTGGAAACGTCAAAGTAACACTAGTCACAGTGTCTTGATGGTGAGAACATCCAGGACGAGGCTGATGGTAATCCATGTCCTCTGTGTTAGCGTCGTTGTCAGTTGAGTCACCCCAGGTAATGTCATCCACATGGTGCTAGGACAACTGCTCCCCGGACAACCGCCCCCGGACAGTTGCCCCCCGACAACCGCCCCCCGGACAACTGACTGCCCCCGTAGGACAATCGCCCCCCTGATTATTGCCCCCCCATAAGTAAATAAAAATTAAATAGGAATTAAATTTATTAATATTTATAAAAAACAAACCTAACCTAACCTAACCTAACCTAACCTCCAACTATGACTTTCAAAACGACCTTTCAATAAGTATTGCCAACTGTTTAAATATAATTAATTAATCCATAGTATATATGAAATACAATAAGTCTTGCCAACTGTTTAAATAAAATTAAGTAGCTAAACTTCATAATTTTATTATAAATAAGTAAGCAATAATTGGAAAAAATTTTGTTAAATATTGCTAACTTTTTAAATATAATTTTCACTGGAAACTTTGACTGGAAGCAACCTCTGAGGGAAGTGGTTCCAGATATTAACTATTTTATAGGAAAAGAAATTTCCGCAGACAGAGGTCCTAAATGTCTTTAGTTCCAGTTTAAACCCATTATTTCTTGTCGGATTGGCATTAAGTGAGAATAAGTTTCTGTAATCTACCCTGTCTATTTCTTTGAGCATCTTGAAGACTTGAATAAGCTGACCTCGCAACCTCCTCGTCTCTAAGCTAAACAGATTTAGGGGCTCCAATCTCCGTTGGTAGCTTTGCATTCTCAGTGAAGGGATCAATTTTGTAGCCCTTGCTTGTACTCTTTCTAACCTTTCTATGTCCTTCCTGAGGGATGGAGACCAAAACTGCGCACAGTATTCCACTTGAGGTCTGACTAGAGAATTATAAAGAGACATTACAGTCTCCTTGTTCCGAAACTGGAACTGTCTTTTAATATAACCTAATAATTTTAAGGCCCTCCTTTCGACTTCTGCACAGTGCTTCGACGGTTTCAGATCGTTGCTGATATAGACTCCTAAGTCTTTCTCTAGATCGGTCTCAGTCAAGTTCATTCCCAAGAAAGAGTAATCGGTCTTCGGTTTTTATACCCTATGTGCATTACCTTACATTTGTCCAAGTTGAATGGCATCTGCCAAGTAGCAGACCATTCGCCCAACCTGTCAAGATCGTTCTGAAGCGTTCTTACGCCCTCCTCAGTACCTACACTACTTCCTAATTCGTATCGTCTGCAAATTTGTAGATTGCACTTAGAAGCCCGACGTCTATATCGTTAATATAGATGATAAAAAGTAAAGGACCCAGCACGGAACCCTGTGGGACACCACTGGTGACGGGCGCCCACTCCGAAGCCACTCCATTTATTACCACTCTCTGCTTTCTATCTTTTAACCAATCCTCAATCCAGTTGGAAACGAGCCCGGTGATTCCTAGTCCTTTGACTTTAGCTATCAATCTAGCGTGAGGGACTTTGTCAAAAGCTTTTTGAAAGTCAAGATACACTATATCTATTGCCCTACTTGCATCGTACAGTGTATGCATATTATGGAAAAACTCTAACAGGTTTGTCAGACAGGATCTATGTTGCCTAAATCCATGTTGAGAATAAAAAATTAGATTGTTAGATTCAAGGTGATACACAATACGTTTTGTAATGATGGATTCCAACGGTTTGTCGACAACTGATGTTAAACTGATCGGGCGAGAGAGAGAGAGAGAGAGAGAGAGAGAGAGAGAGAGAGAGAGAGAGTTACAAGGAGTTACAAGGAAAAGAAGTACCTAAAAAGGCCTTGCGGCCCATACCGAGGAGGTACCAATGGCAACGGGTGCCAGGGAAATTTTGTACACACTGAAATAGTGTGCAACATTTGGTCTAACCTTTTCTTGAACTGATCCAAAGAGGAACTGTTCATAACTTCCGAAGGTAACCTGTTCCAAGTTAGCCCTGTTCAAAAATCAACTTTTTCTTATTTTCATAGGTTTCTGTACGTTTTCCCATGCTTTTTGACCTGAAAAGGCCGAAAATCACAACCATTTGACCTAGGTTTTTGGGAAGCATTGCCGCATGGAGCTTTAAGTTTTCTGCCTTGAAATCGGCCAAAAGCACCAGTTCCGGGGTCCCTTGAATCATGTTTGCACTATAACTTTTTATCTAAACAAGATAGAGCAACAAAATAGGCACCAAATTAAAGTGTTTTTAATCCTCTTTCTAACTTACACAATTATGATAGTCTTGGAACAAGAAATGGCACATTGGTACATACAAAGATTTCAGAAATATCACATAATTCGTTTTCTCACACTCAAGGCAGACAAGGCGCCTTATTCATGACACAAATTTGAGATTAACATTTTGTCACAAGTCTAATCGATCAAGAAGTGAAAGCATTACATGATGATTAATTTCATAATGACATTTACACAGTCAGTTGTTGAGAGTTTGTTTCTTGAAGCTGTCAAAGCGGCGTCTGTTGAACTCCACAGCTTGAAGGAGATAGTCCCTTTGCTTGGCATCTGTTGTTATGACATTTGCAAAGTCGCTCATCATCTTGACACCACGTTCAGCAATGTCATTCACCGCTTTCAGATTCTTAACATAGTCCAACGCTTTTCTGTAGTCCTCATTCTGTGGCCAAGACGTGACAGGTTCCAGAAGCCACTCGGATCCAATGTTCAGTGTGTCCAGCAGGAAATGTGATTCTGGGCCAATGAGATCAACCAGGGTGGTCTTAGCTGTGACTCTCTGGAATAGAGGCTTTCCTGTTCTGAAGCTGTCTGGCTTCTCAGTGGCATGTAACTGGGCAGCAATGTCGTGCTTCAATGTGTCACTCAATCTACTGCTGAACAGGGCAAATGGCACGACTTCCTGCGTCAGGTACCATTTGGTTTTCCATCTTATTAAGTACTGCATCAGCAAGCTCTGGGTCAGTTTTCTTGTACTTCAACATGTCCTGGATTAGACTTAGATCATTCACGGGAGCATCTGCAGCAGACATTGACATCATCCATACAGGAGTGTAGAACAGCGCAAGGAAGGTGTTGAGTCTTTCCAGCTTTGATACAGTGTCTTCGTCGTACTCAAGTGATCTGCAAACATCAGCATTTTCATGGAGTACAGGTTTCTGGCCATCCATCTGGCCTGATAAATGGCGCCTGGTCGACTCCAGTGAATACCTCGAGGAGGCGTTCCTCCAAGAACAATGACTGTCAGTTCAGCCATTTCCCTGTAGTCGGCTCTTGGAAGCGTTTCTGCTGTTAGAATGTCTTGGAGTATTTCTTCACTGTTCTTCTTCTTTTCCTTCAGCCATTTGCTGTTGATAGCCAGCATCTTTGGGTTTTCCTTGGACAAGTCCGTCCAAACATCCTTCAGATGCTCAAACCAGGGATTATCTGGCCCCTTCACCTTCCCAAACAGCTTCTCCCAAACTGCTCCTACTAGGATTTCCAGGATGTGATGTCGACAGGCCAGATAAAACACCTTTTGTTCAGCATTTTCTCTAGCAGTTTGGCAGCTCCTCTGTGAACTCCACTGTTACTGGATGTAGTGTCAAAACAAGGGCAGTAACACTATCCGTAAGTTCCCATGTCTCCAGTAAATCCATTGAAGCCTCAGCCTGAGCTGTGCCAGAAGAATTGTCGATAACAGGTACTCCCAATAACTTTCCTTCAGTGTATGAAGGTGGACCAGACACTAGCACAGCTAAAGTCTCTGAGGTACTTCCAGGTTCACTGCCCAAGACATCTTTGAGCAACTTTCCATCCCAGTGTAAGGCAGCGTACTGTGGGGGTTTTCACAAAACTTGGACATGTGACTCTGGCTGATATTATACCTGGACAGCATTCTGTTGCGACGTGTTGTGAGGTTGAGATGACGAAGTTATCCAGATCAGCCCCTCCAGCTTTCAAGGTGGCAGAAACCATGGCAGTAAGTTGATTGTCTGATAAACCAAGACGATCAGCTGTATTGCAGATGACATCACATTCCATGACCTTCCTTGGAAACGTCAAAGTCACACTAGTCACAGTGTCTTGATGGTGAGAACATCCAGGACGAAGCTGATGGTAATCCATGTCCTCTGTGTTAGCGTCGTTGTCAGTTGAGTCACCCCAGGTAATGTCATCCACATGAACAACTGCCTCTTGTTCTGCTGCAGCTGTAAAATAGTACAACATGTTAAGACAGTAATTTTTAAGTACATGCTAAATATCGCAATGGAGTAAAACTTAAAACTTTTTGTAACGTTCAAAGTAATTAGTTTTACCTTGTTCTTGTCTATGCTGCAGTCTTTCATTCCTCGCTGCTTGCTGCAGGGATCTTGTCTCAAAAATCTTGTCATGACCAGACATATGACCTTTCCTCTCAGTCTTTTGGTCTTCGTAGAACCTGATATCCTCATCTTTCTTCTCTCTGGATAACAGTCTGTTGTTCTGTATTTCCTGGATTGCATCTGGAGCTCCTATATCGAACAGGGTGTCTAATTCCAGCACAAATGCTCCTCTTTTTCCTCCAGGGTTACTTGCTCTTCCTTTGCTTTTCACCAGAGCACGATGTTTCTCATGTAGTTTCATGAAGAGCTTCATTGCGTTGTACTTGGTCATTGTCTTGATCCTAGCCATCTGCCAGAATGGCAGGAAATACAGAACAACAGACTGTTATCCAGAGTGAAGAATGATGAGGATATCAGGTTCTACGAAGACCAAAAGACTGAGAGGAAAGGTCATGTCTGGTCATGACAAGATTTTTGAGACAAGATCCCTGCAGCAAGCAGCGAGGAATGAAAGACTGCAGCATAGACAGAACAAGGTAAAACTAATTACTTTGAACGTCACAAAAAAGTTTTAAGTTTTACTCCATTGCGATATTTAGCATGTACTTAACAATTACTGTCTTAACATGTTGTCCTATTATACAGCTGCAGCAGAACAAGAGGCAGTTGTTCATGTGGATGGTGCTAGACAACTGCCCCCCGGACAACCGCCCCCCGGACAATTGCTCCCCGACAACCGCCACCCGGACAACTGCCCCCGTAGGACAATCGCCCACCGGACAACCGCCCCCCGCACAATTGCCCCGACAACCGCCCCCCGGACAACTGCCCCCGTTGGACAATCGCCCCCAGGATTGTTGCCCCCATAAGTAAATAAAAATTAAATTGGAATTAAATTTATTATATTTAAAAAAAAAAACCTAACCTAACCTAACGTAACCTAACCTAACCACCAACTATGACTTTCAAAACGACCTTTCAATAAGTATTGCCAACTGTTTAAATATAATTAAATAATCCATAGTATATATGAAATACAATAAGTCTTCCCAACAGTGTTAAATAAATTAAGGAGCTAAACTTCATAATTTTATTATAAATAAGTAAGCAATAATTGGAAAATTTTTTGTTAAATATTGCTAACTTTTTAATATAATTTTTTTTCAGGCTACAAGCAAATTAAGCAAGAATTGACAATAATGTTGTTAAATAGTGTTTTCGCTTGCCATTTTTTAAACGTAAATTTAATTTCTATTTAATTTTATTTACTTAGGGGGGAAATAATCCGGGGGTGCGATTGTCCTACGGGGGCAACTGTCCGGGGGGCGGTTGTCGGGGGACAATTGTCCGGGGGGGCGGTTGTCCAAGGTGCAGTAGCCCTGTTCAAAAATCAACTTTTTCTTATTTTCATAGGTTTCTGTACTTTTTCCCATGCATTTTGACCTGAAAAGGCCGAAAATCACAACCATTTGACCTAGGTTGTTGGGAAGCATTGCCGCATGGAGCTTTAAGTTTTCTGCCTTGAAATCGGCCAAAAGCACCAGTTCGGGTCCCTTGAATCATGTTTTGCACTATAACCTTTTATCTAAACAAGATAGAGCAACAAAATAGGCACCAAATTAAAGTGTTTTTAATCCTCTTTCTAACTTATACAATTATGATAGTCTTGGAACAAGAAATGGCACATTGGTACATACAAAGATTTCAGAAATATCACATAATTCGTTTTCTCACACTCAAGGCAGACAAGGCACCTTATCATGACACAAATTTGAGATTAACATTTTGTCACTGGTCTAATCGATCAAGAAGTGAAAGCATTACATGGTGATTAATTTCATAATGACATTACACAGTCAGTTGTTGAGAGTTTGTTTCTTGAAGCTGTCAAAGCGGCGTCTGTTGAACTCCACAGCTTGAAGGAGATAGTCCCTTTGCTTGGCATCTGTTGTTATGACATTTGCAAAGTCGCTCATCATCTTGACCACACGTTCAGCAATGTCATTCACCGCTTTCAGATTCTTAACATAGTCCAACGCTTTTCTGTAGTCCTCATTCTGTGGCCAAGACGTGACAGGTTCCAGAAGCCACTCGGATCCAATGTTCAGTGTGTCCAGCAGGAAATGTGATTCTGGGCCAATGAGATCAAACAGGGTGGTCTTAGCTGTGACTCTCTGGAATAGAGGCTTTCCTGTTCTGAAGCTGTCTGGCTTCTCAGTGGCATGTAACTGGGCAGCAATGTCGTGCTTCAATGTGCACTCAATCTACTGCTGAAACAGGGCAAATGGCACGATACCTTGCGTCAGGTACATTTGTGGTTTTCCATCTTATTAAGTACTGCATCAGCAATCTCTGGGTCAGTTTTCTTGTACTTCAACATGTCCTGGATTAGACTTAGATCATTCACGGGAGCATCTGCAGCAGACATTGACATCATCCATACAGGAGTGTAGAACAGCGCAAGGAAGGTGTGAGTCTTTCAGCTTTGATACAGTGTCTTCGTCGTACTCAAGTTGATCTGCAAACATCAGCATTTTCATGGAGTACAGGTTTCTGGCCATCCATCTGGGCCTGAAATGGCGCCTGGTCGACTCCAGTGAATACCTCGAGGAGGCGTTCTCCAAGAACAATGACTGTCAGTTCAGCCATTTCCCTGTAGTCGGCTCTTGGAAAGCCTTTCTGCTGTTAGAATGTCTTGGAGTATTTTTCACTGTTCTTCTTCTTTTCCTTCAGCCATTTGCTGTTGATAGCAGCATCTTGGGTTTCCTTGGACAAGTCCGTCCAAACATCCTTCAGATGCTCAAACCAGGATTATCTGGCCCCTCACCTTCCCAAACAGCTTCTCCCAAACTCCTACTAGGATTTCCAGGATGTGATGTCGAACAGGCCAGATAAAACACCTTTTGTTCAGCATTTTCTCTAGCAGTTTGGCAGCTCCTCTGTGAAACTCCACTGTTACTGGATGTAGTGTCAAAACAGGCAGTAACATTATCCGTAAGTTCCCATGTCTCAAGTAAACCATTGAAGCCTCAGCCTGAGCTGTGCCAGAAGAATTGTCGATGACAGGTACTCCCATAACTTTCCTTCAGTGTATGAAGGTGGACCAGACACTAGCACAGCTAAAGTCTCTGAGGTACTTCCAGGTTCACTGCCAAGACATCTTTGAGCAACTTTCCATCCCAGTGTAAGGCAGCGTACTGTGGGGGGTTTTCACAAAAGTTGGACATGTGACTCTGGCTGATATTATACCTGGACAGCATTCTGTTGCGACGTGTTGTTGAGGTTGAGATGACGAAGTTATCCAGATCAGCCCTCCAGCTTTCAAGGTGGCAGAAACCATGGCAGTAACTTGATTGTCTGATAAACCAAGACGATCAGCTGTATTGCAGATGACATCACATTCCATGACCTTCCTTGGAAACGTCAAAGTAACACTAGTCACAGTGTCTTGATGGTGAGAACATCCAGGACGAGGCTGATGGTAATCCATGTCCTCTGTGTTAGCGTCGTTGTCAGTTGAGTCACCCAGGTAATGTCATCCACATGGTGCTAGGACAACTGCTCCCCGGACAACCGCCCCCCGGACAGTTGCCCCCCGACAACCGCCCCCCCGGACAACTGACTGCCCCCGTAGGACAATCGCCCCCCTGATTATTGCCCCCCCATAAGTAAATAAAAATTAAAATAGGAATTAAATTTATTATATTTATAAAAAACAAACCAACCTAACTAACCTAACCTAACCTCCAACTATGACTTTCAAAACGACCTTTCAATAAGTATTGCCAACTGTTTAAATATAATTAATTAATCCATAGTATATATGAAATACAATAGTCTTGCCAACTGTTTAAATAAAATTAAGTAGCTAAACTTCATAATTTTATTATAAATAAGTAAGCAATAATTGGAAAAAATTTTGTTAAATATTGCTAACTTTTTAAAGATAATTTTCACTGGAAACTTTGACTGGAAGCAACCTCTGAGGGAAGTTGGTTCCAGATATTAACTATTTTATAGGAAAAGAAATTTCCGCAGACAGAGGTCTAAATGTCTTTAGTTCCAGTTTAAACCCATTATTTCTTGTCGGATTGGCTTAAGTGAGAATAAGTTTCTGTAATCTACCTGTCTATTTCTTTGAGCATCTTGAAGACTTGAATAAGCTGACCTCGCAACCTCCTCGTCTCTAAGCTAACAGATTTAGGGGCTCCAATCTCGTTGGTTAGCTTTGCATTCTCAGTGAAGGGATCAATTTTGTAGCCCTTGCTTGTACTCTTTCTAACCTTTCTATGTCCTTCCTGAGGGATGGAGACCAAAACTGCGCACAGTATTCCACTTGAGGTCTGACTAGATTATAAAGAGACATTACAGTCTCCTTGTTCCGAAACTGGATACTGTCTTTTAATATAACCTAATAATTTTAAGGCCCTCCTTTCGACTTCTGCACAGTGCTTCGACGGTTCAGATCGTGCTGATATAGACTCCTAAGTCTTTCTCTAGATCGGTCTCAGTCAAGTTCATTCCCAAGAAAGAGTAATCGGTCTTCGGGTTTTATACCCATGTGCATTACCTTACATTTGTCCAAGTTGAATGCATCTGCCAAGTAGCAGACCATTCGCCCAACCTGTCAAGATCGTTCTGAAGCGTTTACGCCCTCCTCAGTACCTACACTACTTCCTAATTTCGTATCGTCTGCAAATTTGTAGATTGCACTTAGAAGCCCGACGTCTATATCGTTAATATAGATGAAAAAGTAAAGGACCCAGCACGGAACCCTGTGGGACACCACTGTGACGGGCGCCCACTCCGAAGCCACTCCATTTATTACCACTCTCTGCTTTCTATTTTAACCAATCCTCAATCCAGTTGGAAACGAGCCCGGTGATTCCTAGTCCTTTGACTTTAGCTATCAATCTAGCGTGAGGGACTTTGTCAAAAGCTTTTGAAGTCAAGATACACTATATCTATTGCCCTACTTGCTCGTACAGTGTATGCATATATTGGAAAAACTCTAACAGGTTTGTCAGACAGGATCTCTGTTGCCTAAATCCATGTGAGAATAAAAAATTAGATTGTTAGATTCAGGTGATACACAATACGTTTTGTAATGATGGATTCCAACGTTTGTCGACAACTGATGTTAAACTGATCGGGCGAGAGAGAGAGAGAGAGAGAGAGAGAGGAGAGAGAGAGAGAGAGAGAGTTACAAGAGTTACAAGGGAAAGAAGTACCTAAAAAGGCCTTGCGGCCCATACCGAGGAGGTACCAATGGCAACGGGTGCCAGGGAAATTTTGTACACACTGAAATAGTGTGCAACATTTGGTCTAACCTTTTCTTGAACTGATCCAAAGAGGAACTGTTCATAACTTCCGAAGGTAACCTGTTCCAAGTTAGCCTGTTCAAAAATC
This sequence comes from Bathynomus jamesi, assembly GCA_023014485.1. Taxonomy (NCBI): domain Eukaryota; kingdom Metazoa; phylum Arthropoda; class Malacostraca; order Isopoda; family Cirolanidae; genus Bathynomus; species Bathynomus jamesi. Next base: position 27,589 of record JAJOZX010022756.1, read on the forward strand.
AACTTTTCTTATTTCAGAGTTTCTGTACGTTTTCCCATGCTTTTTGACCTGAAAAGGGCGAAAATCACAACCATTTTGACCTAGGTT
>JAJOZX010022757.1:0-18381 GCA_023014485.1 Bathynomus jamesi
TCATCACTTGGCAAAGCAGTTGAAGAGCTTCAATCTCTTGAATCTGTCGCTTCGCCACCCACCAAAAGAATAAAAGTTTCAGTGACAGAACCAACACCTTCAACAAGCAAATCTATCACAGAATCTATCTCTCTGTTTCTTGAGTCAAGCAGCGTGTATGAGACCTACGCGATGTCAAAAGATGTAGTAAAAATGATCGAGAGCTATCACCAAGAAAAACGCCTGGCTGCATGTGACAATCCTATTAGTTGGTGGAAAAATACGCAGAATATCTATCCATATTTGAATAAACTTGCAAGGAAACATTTAGCCTGTCCTCCAACAAACGTACCAAGCGAGAGATTATTTAGCAGTGCTGGATTAATATATGATGAAAAGAGAAACAGACTGGCAGCAAAAAAGGCAGAAAAGTTAATGTTCCTTAAGCATAACCTTCCTATAATTAAGTTTGAACATTAAACGATGAACATCTTAGTTTACTTTATTTTAATTACTCATTTATAATATGCCTAATAAAACTTTAAACTTAATATAAATAGTTATGAAGCTAATAAAGATCTCTTTCTATAAGGTGGAGGTTGGGGAAAGAGGTCGGTGGGGTGCATTTGAGTTGGGTTCACGTCCCGCATCCTGGTAACACAATTATGGTTTCTAATTGTGGCTGAAACTCAACAAAACAACGAATTTATTTGCAGACGAATTCACTAATTGATTTCTATATTAGTTAGATGCTTGATATTATTTTATATGTTCAGAGAAAGTACAGCAATTATTGTACAATTAATCAATTATTATACTACATTATAGCTACAGCTCTCTCTATGTAATAACTTATTATATACGTTAAACACAACAAATCTCGAATATATCCTAAAAAATAACGAAAATGTAGACATCCGCATCCGCGGATGTTGAAATCAAACATCCGCATCCGCATCCGCGGATGTGAAAAAAATGACATCCGCTACATCACTAATATATATATATATATATATATATATATATATATATAGTGCGCATACATGCGTGTGTATGTGTAGGGATTTGGGAGGTTTTTGAATTAACAAAGTTTAAAAATAATGTATAATAATTTAAGATGGGTTTAGGGTTATAAAATCTTTTGAGTCAATTATTGTTGTTATTATTATTATTATCATAAAATCCTTTAAGTTCAAGGTAGTATTTACGTATTTAATTAAATCAGTTACACGTATTAAGGTAATAAAAAGAAATGTACTTAGAGGACTTACAATTGATGAAAGTAAATCTCACGGTTTAAAAATTGAATTTTGAAGATGGAATTAAATTCAAGTAGTAACATTCCTAGCTATATATGAACTATATAACCATTAACATTAACCAGAAGTATCGGTACGATAATTGAATTAAGAAAATTAAGAATACAAATTAACAATAAAAACCAATTTATGCATTTTAATGAGCTAAACATAATTTTATAATATTCTTAAAAATAAAAGTAAATCGAACCTTAGATGAGTTCCGGCCAAGAATAAAAAAAGTTATTGAAATGGAAGGAAAGCATTTCGAACAATCTTTTCTTTTAATAATTTCAGGTAAATTTTACATTAAAAATTATTTTTATATACTAAAAAAAATATTAAAAAGGTTTAATAATTTTTGCATTTTACGCAAAAATGCGTAGGACTATATAAATAGCATAGTTAGCACTTACACGCTATGAAATAGTTTATTGTGACATCCAATGATTTTAGCATAAGGTTTGTATATATATATATATATATATATTAGTGATGTAGGTCACATCCGCATCCGCGGAACATCCGCACATTTTCTCGCATCCGCACTTTGGACTACGGCTGTCGTGCGGATGTGGACCGTTGAGATAAAACGTCATTAATAAGCGGAAATTATCAAATTCTACTATATTAATAGAACTAGTTCATTGTGCGCAAAAGTGATGCAAGCGACGAGAGGCTGTTCTTGTATGAAGTTACTCTCTTGCAACCTACTTAGATCCACGTTACAAAGCTAAGTTATTTTCACCTAGTACATTAGAACGAGTTAAATCATCACTTGGCAAAGCAGTTGAAGAGCTTCAATCTCTTGAATCTGTCGCTTCGCCACCCACCAAAAGAATAAAAGTTTCAGTGACAGAACCAACACCTTCAACAAGCAAATCTATCACAGAATCTATCTCTCTGTTTCTTGAGTCAAGCAGCAATGATGAGACCTACGCGATGTCAAAAGATGTAGTAAAAATGATCGAGAGCTATCACCAAGAAAAACGCCTGGCTGCATGTGACAATCCTATTAGTTGGTGGAAAAATACGCAGAATATCTATCCATATTTGAGTAAACTTGCAAGGAAACATTTAGCCTGTCCTCCAACAAACGTACCAAGCGAGAGATTATTTAGCAGTGCTGGATTAATATATGATGAAAAGAGAAACAGACTGGCAGCAAAAAAGGCAGAAAAGTTAATGTTCCTTAAGCATAACCTTCCTATAATTAAGTTTGAACATTAAACGATGAACATCTTAGTTTACTTTATTTTAATTACTCATTTATAAATATGCCTAATAAAACTTTAAACTTAATATAAATAGTTTATGAAGCTAATTAAAGATCTCTTTCTATAAGGGTGGAGGTTGGGGAAGAGGTCGGTGGGGTGCATTTGAGTTGGGTTCACGTCCCGCATCCTGGTAACACAATTATGGTTTCTAATTGTGGCTGAAACTCAACAAAACAACGAATTTATTTGCAGACGAATTCACTAATTGATTTCTATATTAGTTAGATGCTTGATATTATTTTATATGTTCAGAGAAAAGTACAGCAATTATTGTACAATTAATCAATTATTATACTACTTATAGCTACAGCTCTCTCTATGTAATAACTTATTATATACGTTAAACAAACAAATCTCGAATATATCCTAAAAAATAACGAAAATGTAGACATCCGCATCCGCGGATGTTGAAATCAAACATCCGCATCCGCATCCGCGGATGTGAAAAAAATGACATCCGCTACATCACTAATATATATATATATATATATATATATATATATATATATAGTGCGCATACATGCGTGTGTATGTGTAGGGATTTGGGAGGTTTTTGAATTAACAAAGTTTAAAAATAATGTATAATAATTTAAGATGGGTTTAGGGTTATAAAATCTTTTGAGTCAATTATTGTTGTTATTATTATTATTATCATAAAATCCTTTAAGTTCAAGGTAGTATTTACGTATTTAATTAAATCAGTTACACGTATTAAGGTAATAAAAAGAAATGTACTTAGAGGACTTACAATTGATGAAAGTAAATCTCACGGTTTAAAAATTGAATTTTGAAGATGGAATTAAATTCGAGTAGTAACATTCCTAGCTATATATGAACTATATAACCATTAACATTAACCAGAAGTATCGGTACGATAATTGAATTAAGAAAATTAAGAATACAAATTAACAATAAAAACCAATTTATGCATTTTAATGAGCTAAACATAATTTTATAATATTCTTAAAAATAAAAGTAAATCGAACCTTAGATGAGTTCCGGCCAAGAATAAAAAAGTTATTGAAATGGAAGGAAAGCATTTCGAACAATCTTTTCTTTTAATAATTTCAGGTAAATTTTACATTAAAAATTATTTTATATACTAAAAAAAATATTAAAAAGGTTTAATAATTTTTGCATGTTAAGTAGAAAAATTATACTCTTTCGTTAAATGTTGATAGACTGAATTATTTGATATTTTAGTCTGAAAACTTCTTTGCATATGATAAATACATATGTTTTATTGTGTAGAAGTTTTATTAAGGGAAATTTCCCGACATACAGAGCAAGATAAATTAGGTACATGATCGATTAATTATTACACTATTTCTGTCATCATATAATCGCAATAATTATAAAACTCGTTACCACATTTGTAAAACGGTTTTGGTTGCCAACAATAAATGTCATTTTACCTATATATTTTTATACGCAACAATGGCATGAAAAAGAAAAGACAAATCGGTCCATTTCCTTCTTACAACAAAACAAAGAAAGGTTAACTAAAGACGCAACCCGGTCAATTCAGGTTGAATTAAATTCTCTTTACAACACAAAAAAAAGGTTGAATTAAATTCTTAAATTACATTTTCTTAAATTAAATTCACTTAACTTACAAAGAAAAAGTTGAATTCAATTGACTGCATTGAAATGACTTGGGACTTCAAAACTGGCTTCTTCAAACTGACTTCTTCAAAAACTGACTTCTTCAAAACTGACTTCTTCAAACTGACTTCTTCAAAACTGACTTCTTCAAAACTGACTTCTTCAAAACTGACTTCTTCAAAACTGACTTCTTCAAAACTGACTTCTGTAATCTCTGGGGCGGTTGTCCCTCTTGGCGCAACCTTCTGACTTGACCTCTTGTCAAGTATTTCTATAAATCTCTGGGGCGGTTGTCCATCTTGGCGCAACCTTCTGACTTGACCTCTTGCCAAGTATTTATATGTCTCTGGGGGCGGTTGTCCATCTTGGCGCAACCTTCTGACTTGACCTCTTGTCAAGTATTTCTATAAATCTCTGGGGGCGGTTGTCCATCTTGGCGCAACATTCTGACTTGACCTCTTGGCAAGTATTTCTATAAATCTCTGGGGCGGTTTGTCCATCTTGGCTCAACCTTCTGACTTGACCTCTGTCAAGTATTTCTATAAATCAATGGGTTTTTGGTTGTCCCTCTTGGCGCAACCTTTCTGAAAACTGATTTGCAACTTTTTGCAAATAAACTGACTCGAAACTACTTCGAGTATCTTTATAAATCTCTGGGGTTTGGTTATCCCTTTTGGATGCAACCAACTGAAAACTGATTTGCAACTTAATTGCAACGAAAACTGATTTGCAAACTTATTTGCACGAAAACTTACTTCAAAACTGACTTGCAACTTATTTGCAACGAAAACTGGCTTCAAATATCTCTAATCTATAAACTCTCTGTAACTGTTAATAATACTGACTTTTCAAGTGTTTATAAATTACTTAAAAAACAAAATGTACTTAACAAAATTTTCTATGGGGAAATCCTTAGAGACGTGTCCTGAAGACGTGTCTTGCTGGCCACTTGTTCCTGGATGAAAACTAGGCGTGAAGAACTTGGAGTCGTGACGCACCGGTTCAAGGGTGGATGTTACGAACTAGAAGTCGTGACACGCCGGTCAACTGGTTTTATCCTGATGCAGGGTAATTTCTATCTTGGCCAAAGAGTGGCCTCTTCTTAAGTAATCTTCTTCTTAAAGTAATCTTCTTCTTAAAGTAATCTTCTTCTTAAAGTAATCTTCTTCTTAAAGTAATCTTCTTCTTAAAGTAATCTTCTTCTTAAAGTAATCTTCTTCTTAAGTAATCTTCTTCTTAAAGTAATCTTCTTCTTAAATCTGTTAAGATCCTGGCAAAGGGTCGCCAATTGTTAACCCCTCCGTCTATGGCCCTGGGTTGGTTCGGATCGACGGGGGTTCTAGTTACGGAGGCAAGCAACGGATATTTCTTCTATAACTTTCTAATTCTTTTCTCTCGCTTATGGGGTCGACACTCTGTTAATTCTTTTCTTCAATAATACTCTGATACTTCTACTTTCTTGACTAAATTCCTCTCAAGATAGCCAACTCGAGGGGGAAAATAAAAGTGTTTTCTCTTACTGTAATTTTCTTCTTAAAAATTTACAGGTAGTGGTCTGAATTTTACAGGGGTAGAGGTTCGACCTCTTTCGACCATAGCTCAGGCCGGAATCTAAAATAATTAAGAGGCAAGGGGCCTCTGCTCCCTCCCCGCAGCGAGGCTGCTAACAAGGGGAGTCTCTTAGCAGTGACCAAAGCAGAGAGCCGTAATGAAGTGTCCCTTCATTTTACAAATACATGTATAAAATATGCCTGAATGTTGGAGGATAGCAGTTGGAGGTTAAGTTTCCCCCTTTTAAACACGATCAGGTGTTTGAAAGTTTCCAATAAAAAAAAATAAAATAAAAAAAAAATAAAAAAACATCTTTTTTTTTTGCCACGTCTTCATTTCTGAAGGCGATATCATTTCACGACTGAGTACATTTTTGTTTGGGTTTATTACAATTATGATTTCGATTATGGATTACTTCCCATTCGCTTATGATTGTCCCTTACAGTTCTATTAAAGTACATTCTTACATTATATATAGTCATTACATTCAATAATAGTTTCATTGAAGTACATTACGTCGTTACCATTCTTACAGTGTTTTTATATATATATATATATATGGTTAGATTATATGGTTAGATTATATGGTCAGATTATATGGTTAGATTATATATGGTTATTAGTACAGCACAAGTACGTGAGACATGACAAGATAATTTATATACATAATATGTTATATTACATTTTAATATGTTATGAATTTGGATCAGAGCGAAAGATGTTATCTTAGAAACGTTCAATTCTGCTGTGATTCGCGAATTCGACCACTCAACTACTGTAAGCCTAATGAATGTCTTGTGAGGGTGAACGCACTTAAAAATATAAATTATTTTCCAGTTACCCTGATCGTGGAGTCTATAACTAATTTTATTGACTATTGTAGGTAAAAATCGAATTACGTAATGGATGATGTATAGACCTTGGTCTAGTGTGTATGTGTGTATAGATACAAAGTGTGTATCTTATAAATTTGAGGGACAGATTAGCCGAGAGGATTTTTAAATCAACTGAATAAACGCCTGAGCAAAAATTTATATATAGTAAGCAAAAATGCGTAGGACTAATAAATAGCATAGTTAGCACTTACCGCTATGAAATAGTTTATTGTGACATCCAATGATTTAGCATAAGGTTTGTATATATGTGTGATGTAGGTCACATCCGCATCCGCATAACATCCGCACATTTTCTCGCATCCGCATCCGCACTTTGGACTGCGGATGTCGTGCGGATGTGGACCGTTGAGATAAACGTCATTAATAAGCGGAAATTATCAAATTCTACTATATTAATAGAACTAGTTCATTGTGCGCAAAAGTGATTCAAGTGACGAGAGGCTGTTCTTGTATGAAGTTACTCTCTTGCAACCTACTTAGATCCACGTTTACAAAGCTAAGTTTTATTTTCACCTAGTACATTAGAACGAGTTTAAATCATCACTTGGCAAAGCAGTTGAAGAGCTTCAATCTCTTGAATCTGTCGCTTCGCCACCCACCAAAAGAATAAAAGTTTCAGTGACAGAACCAACACCTTCAACAAGCAAATCTATCACAGAATCTATCTCTCTGTTTCTTGAGTCAAGCAGCAATGACGAGACCTACGCGATGTCAAAAGATGTAGTAAAAATGATCGAGAGCTATCACCAAGAAAAACGCCTGGCTGCATGTGACAATCCTATTAGTTGTGGAAAAATACGCAGAATATCTATCCTACTTGAGTAAACTTGCAAGGAAACATTTAGCCTGTCCTCCAACAAACGTACCAAGCGAGAGATTATTTAGCAGTGCTGGATTAATATATGATGAAAAGAGAAACAGACTGCAGCAAAAAAGGCAGAAAAGTTAATGTTCCTTAAGCATAACCTTCCTATAATTAAGTTTGAACTTAAACGATGAACATCTTAGTTTACTTTATTTTTAATTACTCATTTATAAATATGCCTAATAAACTTTAAACTTAATATAAATAGTTATGAAGCTAATTAAAGATCTCTTTCTATAAGGGTGGAGGTTGGGGAAAGAGGTCGGTGGGGTGCATTTGAGTTGGGTTCACGTCCCGCATCCTGGTAACACAATTATGGTTTCTAATTGTGGCTGAAAACTCAACAAAACAACGAATTTATTTGCAGACGAATTCACTAATTGATTTCTATATTAGTTAGATGCTTGATATTATTTTATATGTTCAGAGAAAAGTACAGCAATTATTGTACAATTAATCAATTACTACTTATAGCTACAGCTCTCTCTATGTAATAACTTATTATACGTTAAACACAACAAATCTCGAATATCCTAAAAATACGAAAAATGTAGACATCCGCATCCGCGGATGTTGAAATCAAACATCCGCATCCGCATATGTGAAAAAAATGACATCCGCTACATCACTAATATATATATATATATATATATATATATATATATATATATATAGTGCGCATACATGCGTGTGTATGTGTAGGGATTTGGGAGGTTTTTTGAATTAACAAAGTTTAAAAATAATGTATAATAATTTAAGATGGGTTTAGGGTTATAAAATCTTTGAGTCAATTATTGTTGTTATTATTATTATTATCATAAAATCCTTTAAGTTCAAGAGTATTTACGTATTTAATTAAATCAGTTACACGTATTAAGGTATAAAAAGAAATGTACTTAGAGGACTTACAATTGATGAAATAAATCTCACGGTTTAAAAATTGAATTTTGAAGATGGAATTAAATTCGAGTAGTAACATTCCTAGCTATATATGAACTATATAACCATTAACATAACCAGAAGTATCGGTACGATAATTGAATTAAGAAAATTAAGAATACAAAATTAACAATAAAACCAATTTATGCATTTTAATGAGCTAAACATAATTTTATAATATTCTTAAAAATAAAAGTAAATCGAACCTTAGATGAGTTCCGGCCAAGAATAAAAAAAGTTATTGAAATGGAAGGAAAGCATTTCGAACAATCTTTTCTTTTAATAATTTCAGGTAAATTTTACATTAAAAATTATTTTTATATACTAAAAAAAATATTAAAAGGTTTTAATAATTTTTGCATGTTAAGTAGAAAAATTATACTCTTTCGTTAAATGTTGATAGACTGAAATTATTTGATATTTTAGTCTGAAAACTTCTTTGCATATGATAAATACATATGTTTTATTTGTAGAAGTTTTATTAAGGGAAATTTCCCGACCATACAGAGCAAGATAATTAGGTACATGATCGATTAATTATTACACTATTTCTGTCATCATATAATCGCAATAATTATAAAACTCGTTACCAACATTTGTAAAAAACGGTTTTTGGTTGCCAACAATAAAATGTCATTTTACCTATATATTTTTATACGCAACAATGGCATGAAAAAGAAAAGACAAATCGGTCCATTTCCTTCTTACAACAAACAAAGAAGGTTAACTAAAGACGCAACCCGGTCAATTCAGGTTGAATTAAATTCTCTTTACAACACAAAAAAAAGGTTGAATTAAATTCTTAAATTACATTTTCTTAAATTAAATTCACTTAACTTACAAGAAAAAGTTGAATTCAATTGACTGCATTGAAATGACTTGGACTTCAAACTGGCTTCTTCAAAACTGACTTCTTTCAAAACTGACTTCTTCAAAACTGACTTCTTCAAACTGACTTCTTCAAAACTGACTTCTTCAAAACTGACTTCTTCAAAACTGACTTCTTCAAACTGACTTCTGTAATCTCTGGGGCGGTTGTCCCTCTTGGCGCAACCTTCTGACTTGACCTCTTGTCAAGTATTTCTATAAATCTCTGGGGGCGGTTGTCCATCTTGGCGCAACCTTCTGACTTGACCTCTTGCCAAGTATTTATATGTCTCTGGGGCGTTGTCCATCTGGCGCAACCTTCTGACTTGACCTCTTGTCAAGTATTTCTATAAATCTCTGGGGCGGTTGTCCATCTTGGCGCAACATTCTGACTTGACCTCTTGGCAAGTATTTCTATAAATCTCTGGGGCGGTTGTCCATCTTGGCTCAACCTTCTGACTTGACCTCTTGTCAAGTATTTCTATAAATCAATGGGTTTGGTTGTCCCTCTTGGCGCAACCTTTCTGAAAACTGATTTGCAACTTATTTGCAATAAAACTGACTCGAAACTACTTCGAGTATCTTTATAAATCTCTGGGTTTGGTTATCCCTTTTGGATGCAACCAACTGAAAACTGATTTGCAACTTAATGCAACGAAAACTGATTGCAACTTATTTGCAACGAAAACTTACTTCAAAACTGACTTGCAACTTATTTGCAACGAAAACTGGCTTCAAATATCTCTAAATCTATAAACTCTCTGTAACTGTTAATAATACTGACTTTTCAAGTGTTTATAAATTACTTAAGAAAAACAAATGTACTTAACAAAATTTTCTATGGGGAATCCTTAGAGACGTGTCCTGAAGACGTGTCTTGCTGGCCACTTGTTCCTGGATGAAAACTAGGCGTGAAGAACTTGGAGTCGTGACGCACCGTTCAAGGGTGGATGTTACGAACTAGAAGTCGTGACACGCCGGTCAACTGGTTTTATCCTGATGCAGGGTAATTTCTATCTTGGCCAAAGAGTGGCCTCTTCTTAAAGTAATCTTCTTCTTAAAGTAATCTTCTTCTTAAAGTAATCTTCTTCTTAAAGTAATCTTCTTCTTAAAGTAATCTTCTTCTTAAAGTAATCTTCTTCTTAAAGTAATCTTCTTCTTAAAGTAATCTTCTTCTTAAAGTAATCTTCTTCTTAAATCTGTTAAGATCCTGGCAAAGGGTCGCCAATTGTTAACCCCTCCGTCTATGGCCCTGGGTTGGTTCGGATCGACGGGGGTTCTAGTTACGGAGGCAAAGCAACGGATATTTCTTCTATAACTTTCTAATTCTTTTCTCTCGCTTTATGGGGTCGACACTCTGTTAATTCTTTTCTTTCAATAATACTCTGATACTTCTACTTTCTTGACTAAATTCCTCTCAAGATAGCCCAACTCGAGGGGGAAAATAAAAGTGTTTCTCTTACTGTAATTTTCTTCTTAAAATTTACAGGTAGTGGTCTGAATTTTACAGGGTAGAGGTTCGACCTCTTTCGACCATAGCTCAGGCCGGAATCTAAAAATATTAAAGAGGCAAGGGGCCTCTGCTCCCTCCCCGCAGCGAGGCTGCTAACAAGGGGAGTCTCTTAGCAGTGACCAAAGCAGAGAGCCGTAATGAAGTGTCCTTCATTTTACAAATACATGTATAAATATGCCTGAATGTTGGAGGATAGCAGTTGGAGGTTAAGTTTCCCCCCTTTTAAACACGATCAGGTGTTTGAAAGTTCCAAATAAAAAAAAATAAAATAAAAAAAAAATAAAAAACATCTTTTTTTTTTTTGCCACGTCTTCATTTCTGAAGGCGATATCATTTCACGACTGAGTACATTTTGTTTGGGTTTATTACAATTATGATTTCGATTATGGATTACTTCCCATTCGCTTATGATTGTCCCTTACAGTTCTATTAAAGTACATTCTTACATTATATATAGTCATTACATTCATAATAGTTTTTTCATTGAAGTACATTACGTCGTTACCATTCTTACAGTGTTTTTATATTATATAATATAATGTTAGATTATATGGTTAGATTATATGGTCAGATTATATGGTTAGATTATATAATGGTTATTAGTACAGCACAAGTACGTGAGACATGACAAGATAATTTATATACATAATATGTTATATTACATTTTAATATGTTATGAATTTGGATCAGAGCGAAAGATGTTATCTTAGAAACGTTCAATTCTGCTGTGATTCGCGAATTCGACACTCAACTACTGTAAGCCTAATGAATGTCTTGTGAGGGTGAACGCACTTAAAAATATAAATTATTTTCCAGTTACCCTGATCGTGGAGTCTATAACTAATTTTATTGACTATTGTAGGTAAAAATCGAATTACGTAATGGATGATGTATAGACCTGTGGTCTAGTGTATGTGTGTATTAGATACAAAGTGTGTATCTTATAAATTTAGGGACAGATTAGCCGAGAGGATTTTAAATCAACTGAATAAACGCCTGAGCAAAAATTTATATATAGTAAGCAAAAATGCGTAGGACTATATAAATAGCATAGTTAGCACTTACACGCTATGAAATAGTTTATTGTGACATCCAATGATTTTAGCATAAGGTTTGTATATATATGTGTGATGTAGGTCACATCCGCATCCGCATAACATCCGCACATTTTCTCGCATCCGCATCCGCACTTTGGACTGCGGATGTCGTGCGGATGTGGACCGTTGAGATAAAACGTCATTAATAAGCGGAAATTATCAAATTCTACTATATTAATAGAACTAGTTCATTGTGCGCAAAAGTGATGCAAGCGACGAGAGGCTGTTCTTGTATGAAGTTACTCTCTTGCAACCTACTTAGATCCACGTTACAAAGCTAAGTTATTTTCACCTAGTACATTAGAACGAGTTAAATCATCACTTGGCAAAGCAGTTGAAGAGCTTCAATCTCTTGAATCTGTCGCTTCGCCACCCACCAAAAGAATAAAAGTTTCAGTGACAGAACCAACACCTTCAACAAGCAAATCTATCACAGAATCTATCTCTCTGTTTCTTGAGTCAAGCAGCAATGACGAGACCTACGCGATGTCAAAAGATGTAGTAAAAATGATCGAGAGCTATCACCAAGAAAACGCCTGGCTGCATGTGACAATCCTATTAGTTGGTGGAAAAATACGCAGAATATCTATCCATACTTGAGTAAACTTGCAAGGAAACATTTAGCCTGTCCTCCAACAAACGTACCAAGCGAGAGATTATTTAGCAGTGCTGGATTAATATATGATGAAAAGAGAAACAGACTGGCAGCAAAAAAGGCAGAAAAGTTAATGTTCCTTAAGCATAACCTTCCTATAATTAAGTTTGAACATTAAACGATGAACATCTTAGTTTACTTTATTTTAATTACTCATTTATAAATATGCCTAATAAAACTTTAAACTTAATATAAATAGTTATGAAGCTAATTAAAGATCTCTTTCTATAAGGGTGGAGGTTGGGGAAAGAGGTCGGTGGGGTGCATTTGAGTTGGGTTCACGTCCCGCATCCTGGTAACACAATTATGGTTTCTAATTGTGGCTGAAACTCAACAAAACAACGAATTTATTTGCAGACGAATTCACTAATTGATTTCTATATTAGTTAGATGCTTGATATTATTTTATATGTTCAGAGAAAAGTACAGCAATTATTGTACAATTAATCAATTATTATACTACATTATAGCTACAGCTCTCTCTATGTAATAACTTATTATATACGTTAAACACAACAAATCTCGAATATATCCTAAAAAATAACGAAAATGTAGACATCCGCATCCGCGGATGTTGAAATCAAACATCCGCATCCGCATATGTGAAAAAAATGACATCCGCTACATCACTAATATATATATATATATATATATATATATATATATATATATATAGTGCGCATACATGCGTGTGTATGTGTAGGGATTTGGGAGGTTTTTGAATTAACAAAGTTTAAAAATAATGTATAATAATTTAAGATGGGTTTAGGGTTATAAAATCTTTTGAGTCAATTATTGTTGTTATTATTATTATCATAAAATCCTTTAAGTTCAAGGTAGTATTTACGTATTTAATTAAATCAGTTACACGTATTAAGGTAATAAAAAGAAATGTACTTAGAGGACTTACAATTGATGAAAGTAAATCTCACGGTTTAAAAATTGAATTTTGAAGATGGAATTAAATTCGAGTAGTAACATTCCTAGCTATATATGAACTATATAACCATTAACATTAAACAGAAGTATCGGTACGATAATTGAATTAAGAAAATTAAGAATACAAATTAACAATAAAAACCAATTTATGCATTTTAATGAGCTAAACATAATTTTATAATATTCTTAAAAATAAAAGTAAATCGAACCTTAGATGAGTTCCGGCCAAGAATAAAAAAGTTATTGAAATGGAAGGAAAGCATTTCGAACAATCTTTTCTTTTAATAATTTCAGGTAAATTTTACATTAAAAATTATTTTTATATACTAAAAAAAATATTAAAAAGGTTTAATAATTTTTGCATGTTAAGTAGAAAAATTATACTCTTTCGTTAAATGTTGATAGACTGAATTATTTGATATTTTAGTCTGAAAACTTCTTTGCATATGATAAATACATATGTTTTATTGTGTAGAAGTTTTATTAAGGGAAATTTCCCGACCATACAGAGCAAGATAAATTAGGTACATGATCGATTAATTATTACACTATTTCTGTCATCATATAATCGCAATAATTATAAAACTCGTTACCAACATTTGTAAAAACGGTTTTGGTTGCCAACAATAAAATGTCATTTTACCTATATATTTTTATACGCAACAATGGCATGAAAAAGAAAAGACAAATCGGTCCATTTCCTTCTTACAACAAAACAAAGAAAGGTTAACTAAAGACGCAACCCGGTCAATTCAGGTTGAATTAAATTCTCTTTACAACACAAAAAAAAGGTTGAATTAAATTCTTAAATTACATTTTCTAAATTAAATTCACTTAACTTACAAAGAAAAAGTTGAATTCAATTGACTGCATTGAAATGACTTGGGACTTCAAAACTGGCTTCTTCAAAACTGGCTTCTTCAAAACTGGCTTCTTCAAAACTGGCTTCTTCAAAACTGACTTCTTCAAAACTGACTTCTTCAAAACTGACTTCTTCAAAACTGACTTCTTCAAAACTGACTTCTTCAAAACTGACTTCTTCAAAACTGACTTCTTCAAAACTGACTTCTTCAAAACTGACTTCTTCAAAACTGACTTCTTCAAAACTGACTTCTTCAAAACTGACTTCTGTAATCTCTGGGGCGGTTGTCCCTCTTGGCGCAACCTTCTGACTTGACCTCTTGTCAAGTATTTCTATAAATCTCTGGGGGCGGTTGTCCATCTTGGCGCAACCTTCTGACTTGACCTCTTGCAAGTATTTATATGTCTCTGGGGGCGGTTGTCCATCTTGGCGCAACCTTCTGACTTGACCTCTTGTCAAGTATTTCTATAAATCTCTGGGGGCGGTTGTCCATCTTGGCGCAACATTCTGACTTGACCTCTTGGCAAGTATTTCTATAAATCTCTGGGGGCGGTTGTCCATCTTGGCTCAACCTTCTGACTTGACCTCTTGTCAAGTATTTCTATAAATCAATGGGGTTTGGTTGTCCCTCTTGGCGCAACCTTTCTGAAAACTGATTTGCAACTTATTTGCAAATAAAACTGACTCGAAACTACTTCGAGTATCTTTATAAATCTCTGGGGTTTGGTTATCCCTTTTGGATGCAACCAACTGAAAACTGATTTGCAACTTAATTGCAACGAAAACTGATTTGCAACTTATTTGCAACGAAAACTTACTTCAAAACTGACTTGCAACTTATTTGCAACGAAAACTGGCTTCAAATATCTCTAAATCTATAAACTCTCTGTAACTGTTAATAATACTGACTTTTCAAGTGTTTATAAATTACTTAAGAAAACAAAATGTACTTAACAAAATTTTCTATGGGGAAATCCTTAGAGACGTGTCCTGAAGACGTGTCTTGCTGGCCACTTGTTCCTGGATGAAAACTAGGCGTGAAGAACTTGGAGTCGTGACGCACCGGTTCAAGGGTGGATGTTACGAACTAGAAGTCGTGACACGCCGGTCAACTGGTTTTATCCTGATGCAGGGTAATTTCTATCTTGGCCAAAGAGTGGCCTCTTCTTAAAGTAATCTTCTTCTTAAAGTAATCTTCTTCTTAAAGTAATCTTCTTCTTAAAGTAATCTTCTTCTTAAAGTAATCTTCTTCTTAAAGTAATCTTCTTCTTAAAGTAATCTTCTTCTTAAAATCTGTTAAGATCCTGGCAAAGGGTCGCCAATTGTTAACCCCTCCGTCTATGGCCCTGGGTTGGTTCGGATCGACGGGGGTTCTAGTTACGGAGGCAAGCAACGGATATTTCTTCTATAACTTTCTAATTCTTTTCTCTCGCTTTATGGGGTCGACACTCTGTTAATTCTTTTCTTTCAATAATACTCTGATACTTCTACTTTCTTGACTAAATTCCTCTCAAGATAGCCCAACTCGAGGGGGAAAATAAAAGTGTTTCTCTTACTGTAATTTTCTTCTTAAAAATTTACAGGTAGTGGTCTGAATTTTACAGGGGTAGAGGTTCGACCTCTTTCGACCATAGCTCAGGCCGGAATCTAAAAATAATTAAAGAGGCAAGGGGCCTCTGCTCCCTCCCCGCAGCGAGGCTGCTAACAAGGGGAGTCTCTTAGCAGTGACCAAAGCAGAGAGCCGTAATGAAGTGTCCTTCATTTTACAAATACATGTATAAAATATGCCTGAATGTTGGAGGATAGCAGTTGGAGGTTAAGTTTCCCCCCTTTTAAACACGATCAGGTGTTTGAAAGTTTCCAAATAAAAATTAAAAAAAAATAAATAAAAATAAAAAACTAATCTTATTTTTTTTTGCCACGTCTTCATTTCTGAAGGCGATATCATTTCACGACTGAGTACATTTTTGTTTGGGTTTATTACAATTATGATTTCGATTATGGATTACTTCCCATTCGCTTATGATTGTCCCTTACAGTTCTATTAAAGTACATTCTTACATTATATATAGTCATTACATTCAATTATAGTTTCATTGAAGTACATTACGTCGTTACCATTCTTACAGTGTTTATATATATATATATATATATATGGTTAGATTATATGGTCAGATTATATGGTTAGATTATATATGGTTATTATATATGGTTATTAGTACAGCACAAGTACGTGAGACATGACAAGATAATTTATATACAACATAATATGTTATTACATTTTAATATGTTATGAATTTGGATCAGAGCGAAAGATGTTGTTTATCTTAGAAACGTTCAATTCTGCTGTGATTCGCGAATTCGACCACTCAACTACTGTAAGCCTAATGAATGTCTTGTGAGGGTGAACGCACTTAAAAGAAAAAAAAAAAAAGAAAAATACATGTGGACGTATTTTACATGTAAGTAACAGAATAGGTTGTGTGCGTAATATAGACGCGCGTAAAATATGGACTGATAGGTTGATAGGTATCAGTAGACAATAGGTAGGAAACAACATAAATAATGATGTATAGAGAATGGTTTTTTTTTTCTTTTTATTATTATTATTATTATTAAAGAATTTACCATACATTCAATACGGAAGATGTCCAAATACTAAACACGTGATTCAGTGTTCAAGGTATGGAAAACGTGAAGAGAATTAAGTTACTTTATGACGTCATAGTTATTGAATTTTGTACGTATAATACAAATCATTATTAGGAAGATTTACAAGAACGAATTAGAGGCAAAGAGTGGGCATTAATGACTAAGAAGTACAACTACGGGTTCCAATCCTGTTATATGCAATGTGTATGCATAATCTAGGGACGAGGGTGAGATGCAAGACAATCATAATTAATTAATAACTTCTATAACAAATAAAAATGGATACGACTAAACCATAGGTATGGTAGATCGTAGGGTTTTGACACGAACAAAAATAGGAAGCCACAAGTAAAATTATTATCCAAACTCGCGTTAAGCGATTTTGGTTCTTATGTAAAAATGAATATTGATTATTATTCATTGCCCATTTTTACATTGCTCTCCCTTTTTAAAAATGATATTTATACAATAATCTAATAGGGTACCATTAATACAATACAAATGAGAAAATAACATCCTAACTACTTCAAGTTAGATGATGAATTTTTTCTTTACATTACAAATTTTTATACAGAACAAGTGAGTTATTATATAATATAAAAAATTCAAAGATTAATACTTTAATTTATGCAAACAGAATAAAAGGATTAATACATTAATTTGGACAAACAATTAAGTTAGGCAAAGAATGGTATTGTTAATTTAAAAAAAAAAATTCTGTGGGGAAAATTACATACATACTGAATAGTAGGTAAAAGGGAAAAATATAAATTATTTTCCAAAGTTACCCTGATCGTGGTCTATAACTAATTTTATTGACTATTGTACGTAAAAATCGAATTACGTAATGGATGATGTATAGACCTGTGGTCTAGTGTGTATGTGTGTGTATTAGATACAGTGTATCTTATAAATTTGAGGGACAGATTAGCCGAGAGGATTTTTAAATTAACTGAATAAACGCCTGAGCAAAAATTTATATATAGTAAGCAAAAATGCGTAGGACTATATAAATAGCATAGTTAGCACTTACACGCTATGAAATAGTTTATTGTGACATCCAATGATTTTAGCATAAGGTTTGTATATATATATATATATATATTAGTGATGTAGGTCACATCCGCATCCGCGGAACATCCGCACATTTTCTCGCATCCGCACTTTGGACTACGGCTGTCGTGCGGATGTGGACCGTTGAGATAAAACGTCATTAATAAGCGGAAATTATCAAATTCTACTATATTAATAGAACTAGTTCATTGTGCGCAAAAGTGATGCAAGCGACGAGAGGCTGTTCTTGTATGAAGTTACTCTCTTGCAACCTACTTAGATCCACGTTACAAAGCTAAGTTATTTTCACCTAGTACATTAGAACGAGTTAAA